>ML252111.1:32027-71934 GCA_005239495.1 Nicotiana undulata
CGGTTGGTTTGGCTTCGGGAAAGTTTTTAATTGAATTGGGACACTTAGTCTTAAGGTTGGATGCTTAAGTGTAATAATTGATCGAAGCTTGACCTTTGTGTAGATGACCCCATAATGGAGTTTTAAAGGTTCCAATAGGTTTGTATGGTAATTTTTGACTTAGGTGTATGTCTGGATTTGAATATGAAAATCCGTAAGTTGATTTGTTCAAATTTGGTAAAAGTTTTAACGTTGAAGGTTTGAAAAGTTCATAGGTTTGATCAAGAGTTAAATTTGTTGATATCGGGTTCGAATTATGGTTCTAGGTGTTGGAATAGGTTCGTTGTGTCATTTGGGACTTGTATGAAAAAATTGAGGTCCTTCCGAGTTGATTTGATGTGGTTCAACATGAGTTTTGAAAGTTGGAAGTTCATTAGTTCCTTAGACTTGAATTGAGGTGGTCGTACTTTTGATGTTTTTTGTGTGATTTGAGGTCTCGAGCATGTCCATGTTATGTTTTGGATTTTGTTGTAGTGATTGGACGGGGTCCCGGGGAACTTGATTGTGTTTCAGATCATTTTGGATTAAGTTGGCATGGCTGAAGATTTCTGAGTTCATATGTTTTCGCATCTACAGATTTTTTGTCACAAATGCAAAAACAGATCTGAGCTGGAGTAGTCATGGGCCATAGATGCAGAAGTTGGGGCACAGGAGCGCTACCGCAGATTCGGCTGAGTGACCGCCGATGCGGTTGGTCGAGTTTAAAGTGAGACTCGTGGATGCGATATTTTGACCGCATGTGCGATATGTGGATACGGTTTCTGGACCGCAAATGAGGAATCGTTGGGCAGCCTATAATATAAAGAGGGTTTGGAAATTTTTATTATTTTAAGTTGTGGAGCTCGGGTAGAGGCAATTTTTGGAGGATCTTTACTACAATTGAAGGGATAAGTGCACTTTACTTGATATTTTTGATAGATTCTCCTAAATTTGCAATTTTAGCCAAAGTGGCCCGAAACCCTGATATTAGACCTAGGGGTCGGAAGCCGGATTTAAGTGTGTCTTTATGTCATTATTGTTATTTAGGACCTATTGGAATTGGTTCGTACGATTTTAGAGTTAAATGATCGTTTTAGGCGCTTTACGGTATTTCGACATTTTTTACTAAAATGACACAACCCTTCGAATTCTGATCTAACTGTTGGAACTATAAGGTAACAATGTGGCTAGATTTGTAGTAAGCATAGTAATCCATAGAATCTGGTTTTGTGTTATTCCGAAGTCGTTTGGACGTTTCGGCACATTCATCGCTTTAAAAGGTCGATTGCCGAAAGTATGTGTCTCAGCCTCTCATTTTGAAGACCATGGGTCGGATCGAAAACAAACAGTTTGGATAGGCCAATAGTGAGATTACATATTTGTTTGTTTACCCTAAAATTGGATAACAAATTAATTTATACGAGGTTCTAAGGATACGTGATATAACTTGGTACAAATTAAGAGAATGGATTAATATTGAAATTCACAATAAGAGAAATAAATGCAAATAATACGAATCGAATAGCCTTGGCCATCGAGTTCGATCCCCCGTGACCAAGAGATGTTTCAACCGATTTATGAACAGAGTAACAAGATAATAAAAGCTAGAAAATGAATAAATGTGATGTGTTAAATGATCATACCCTCATTATATAATAGGGAGTCCTAGTTTTTGATATAGTTCAATATGAGGTAATAAATCCATGATTAGCTAATTAATCGGCTTATCCTTAATACGTGCCAAGATTTTTACCGTGATCAACGCCGATCGCAGATATTTCATCGTTATGTTATTCGGCTTGGCAAATTTCTCTCGATCTCGCATGATCTCGATTTTTTTTAATCTCGGAGTCTCGATCTTGATGATATAACCAAACTTGATGATATAACCCCGCACCTTGGTCCGATATGATTCGAGCTCGAACCTTAACCTATTACATTCTAGTCTTGATTAGTCACACAAGTGGTGAACCCGGTTTTGACCGCATACAGATAGTTCCCTCGTTTCTCAGAGAGAAAATGATGAGAAACGATATGAACTTCTGAATGCCGTCTCGATGGGCCACGACCTAAGCGACAAACAGTCACTGAGACACCCGACTTTGACGTAAGCGACAAACGGATACCGAAACAGCCCGTTGGTCCAGTTATCAAGGCATTAAATGTGTGTCAGTTGCTGGTCGGCCACTGTGGGTTCTGAACCATCACCATCAAGCTATAAGTACACTAACTTTCCTTCATTCAAAATTTATGTTCAAAGCTCCTCCTATTCTTGTTTTTTCCAATATCCCTCTACCGCAACTCTCGCATCCAAATCTATTGAACATTTAGCAAACTGCACACCTTCCTAATTCCCTTTTCTTTCGTTCTACAATGGCGAAAACTTCTATGACTGTACCGCAGAAAGAGGCCGCCTCTTCATCACGACCCGCCGGAGACGGCGCCTCGGTGGAACCTCACCCTGAGGAGTTTGTTCCGGCAGGGTGCCCTACCATTGATAATTTTAAGGTTGAAAAGACTTCCTCGGTACCGGGTCAATGAGAGACCGTCTTGAGGTACATATGCACAATCATCGACGATCTCCTCACCAAGGTCAAAGAGGACTGCAACTGGGCTAATAAGCATGTGGTGGTACCTTCGCCCGAGGAATCGATCACTACCCACGTGGAGGGTTTCCTGAGTATTTACACTTACCCCTTCGCGTTGGGTCCCTTAGACCCTATCATCATTGCCTTCTGTAAGATGTACGACGTGACTCTTGCGCAGATCCACCCTTCCTTATGGAGAATAGTGATTCTCCTTTGATTCTTCGTAAGCAAAATCGAGGGATGTCCCTTCACCTTGATCACCTTATGCGCATCTACAGTCCCCGATTCTATCGTGGGGGTGGGGGGCTGATCAATATTTCTTGGCGGGCCAGTAAGACCCTGTTATCAAGTATAGATGAGGCTCGGGACCGAGGTTGGATGGGCCATTTTGTTCGAATAAAGACTTCAGATCTGATACCGACCGAGGACGTGCCATTTCCCGAGAAGTGGAACTTGAAATGTAAGTACTATTTTTCCTTGAAGATTCAATCTTGTTATTTTCCCTCTTGTCTCATTTCTTATCGATGTTTTTGGTGTTGCAGTTGTGGCCCAGATGCCGGACGTAGTTCCTGAACTAGAGGAATGGGCCGAGCTCCTTGTGTCACAGAGACCATATTCCGAGCGTGCTTGGATGGAATTATCGAAGGGTCGATAGAAGGCCCGTAATCATGGTAAGTTTCCTTTCCTGATGTAATAATGTTTGATTTCCTCCTTTCGCTGTCGAATTCTTAGCTATTTTCTCTTGTAGGTCTCCCCAAGGAGATTGTTGTGACGGCTCCATGCGGTGATGAGGATGTGCCTCTCAATTCACCTGCTCCTAAGTAAGGTGATGAAAAGAAGATAAGAAGGGCTCTGAGTTCCCCGAACTCAAAAAAACCCGAAGAAGAGGTCACGCAAGCCGAAGGGAAACATCGACGCTCTATCCTCGGACTCAATCCACCAACTAAAGGGCGATTCTGAAGAAGAAGAAGAAGAAAATTCAAACTAGTGGCCTGCGTGCGGGCAGGTGTCGTGATACAAGGGCCCTCTGAACTGGATGAGGTCGATGAGGGAGTTTTGGCCGAAGCTCCCGAACCAGAAGGGGTTGAGGCTACTTCGCCCCAAGCTAGGGGGTTCGATAGAGAGACCAGAGGTTACGCTTCTCGAGTTGACGGAGGTTCCCCAAGAGATGAGCTTGGGGCGATCGACATTACCGGATCCCCTCATATATCATACGCATGATCCATGAGGCCGGTTTGTTAGAAAGCCATTCTTACTAGGAGCCTCAGAGGCGACTGATATCCATCACTTCCTGGATGGATTAGAGTCCAATGGTTTGGAAGATTTCACCGGGTTGGTGACTTTTCGGTGCCAATGAAGGTACGTTCATTGAGTGCCACTAGGTCTTCATCGTGTCTAAAACTTGTGGACCAATTTCCAGCCCCAAGTTTTAACCCCGACCGCATGCGGTCGATAAATTTCTCTATCCTGGAGGATGCCGGGTTTTCTCTGCCCCCGTGAGGGTTGTTAGCTACCTCAATTTCTTGGTGACCGAAGAAGACCAGGTCGTGATGGACGCGGTGGAAGCACGTTGCCTATTCAACGAGGCCCAACATGCTTTGAATCAGGTAACTTCGAGCGTCACTTCATTACTTACTTTAAATTTGAAGTTGTAAATAATCCTAACACCTTTGTTTACGCTTGCAGGCCTCAGGATTGAACCATGAGGCTTTCCTCCGAATCTGGGAGGAGTTAACCCAACACGAGGTTGAGGTTCAGGAGCTCACCGAGAAGAGAGATACTTACAAGCTTCTGAGTGAGAAGCTTCAGGCCGAGCTAGAAGCGGCTCGGAGGGAAGACACCGAGATGGACGAGTAGGTAATTCGAGTACTTAATGGTAGTGAAGACTAATTGGACATAATGGCTAATGATCCGATCATCCAGGTCTGGAAGAAGAGTGAACAGATCAGATAGCTCCAGGCACAGGTACATACGATACAAGCTGAGGTTTAGGAGTTCAAGAAAAATATGGACCTCTTAGCATCGAAAAAGGAAGTTGTCCAAGCATAATTAGAGTCGTTCGAGCCTCAACTTCAGGATGCAAAGGAGAAAACTGTGATGCCATCCAAGAGGATCGAGGAGCCCCAATTTGAGCTTAACTCGGTTGTTTCTGGCCAAGAGAGCCTGGCTAAGGAGCTCGAGGCGACCAAATCTGAGGTGGCCGTGGCCAATACCAAGGTCGATGCTAGGGTCGCCCAATTCGAGGTTGACGTCGAGGCCATCCAGGAACATGCCAAGAGCGTGATGGATCATGCAAGGTGGGAATCTCGGAAGGAAGCGCTCGAGGGAGTCCATGCACAGGACTTCGATATATTGGCGGAAATCGAGAATGCCAAGGCAGAAGAAGCTAGGGCCCGGAAGCTGGCGTTCCCCGAGGAAGGGCCCGAGAGCTTGTCTGAATCTAAAGGTGGGGAAGACCCCGAGGATGAAGACGCTACCTCTGATGAGGACAAGGCCACATAGGTCTTTTAATATTATTTTTTTCATCTTTTTGAGGCCATTTTGGCCATTGTACATAACACGTAACGGGGATATTCAACCCTTGTAAAAATTTTGATACATATATATAAGGCTTTTCCCTTTCATGGATTTCAAATTTTTTCTTTGCTTTATTATATTCGCAAAGGTCGAGATGCCTTAACATGAAATAATAAGGTTGTGTTCTAAGGTTCCAACAAACCTTACCTTTACTACCTTTTGGGTTAAGGCATTGTAGGGGTTCGGTGTTACCGAAAATTTCCCCCCAAATATCTTAAGTTTATAGCTTTGCCGAGGGCAGCTTTTAGAATCGGTTGTGAAAGTTTTTCTTTTTTGAAGGCCTAGTTTTTGCTACGGGTTTCAGACGTGTTCGAGCCGTGTTAATTTTTCCGTAGCCTTTCAGTTTCGGAGCTGCCCATTGGGCTTGTTTTCCCAAGCTATCCAGGCTTTCCCAAGATAACAGTCCCCGAGTGGGGGGTGGTCGTGGCCTTTAAAAACCAGGGGGGTGTCCTAATAGGTCTTATGCCCCCGAGGCCCGGTGACTTGGGTTGTTCGAGTGTTTTAGATGGCAATCCTCGAGTGACGGAGTGGTCGTTCGTATTCCAGTTATGGATTGCCCTCGGGCTCGTTATTTTTGGAAGTACAAAACTCTTTAAGGTATGTAAGGAGGAATTTTTTTTAAAACATAAGATGATTGCAAGGAAAGTACTTCTCTTTATTCTTGTGAAAATCAGTCATACATGCGTACATGTTTTATGCCATGGCTCAAGAAATCTACGTGGGCACGGTTCGTTTGACCTTTTGGACCTTACAATGAATCATACCTATCGAGACCCTTCCTGTACGAAGTAGTTTCCTCTCTATAGTTGATATCCGAAGGTAATGCATATCCGGATATTCGTGGTTGATTGTAAAGGAACCTCGGATATTGTTGGATTGATCTTTGGTGCCGATTCATAATCGGGCTTGATTCAAAGCTAGCACGATCCATTTTTGCCTCGTTAAAAACCTTGCTGAAAAACCCATTTGGGACAAAACTGGTCCAAGGAAAAAGGAGTGCAACACGTGCTTTTAGAGCTAAAGACTTCGTGTCGCTTCTGGTTGATCACCTGCAAGTGTAGTCCGAAATAAAAAGAAATGAAATGGGGTCGTACTATAGCAGAAGTATCATTTCAGGTGATATATATTCCAATCGCTCGATAGTTGTTCTCCGTTCATCATTCCGAGCTTGTAGGACCCTTTCTTGGTGACCTCGATAATCCGTTAGGGTCCTACCTAATTTGAACCCAATTTCCCTTCGTTCGGATTCCAGGTGTTTAGGGTGACCTTCCTTAGCACTAAGTCCCCGACATTAAAATATCGAAGGTTGGCTCTTCGATTATAGTACCTCTCGATCCATTATTTTTGGGCAGCCAACCAAACAAGGGTGGCCTCGCGCTTTTCACCCAATATCTCCAAGCTCGTACTCATGGCCTCATAATTTGACTCCTTTTTTGCATATAGGTATCTGATACTTGGCTTCCAACTTCGTTCAAAATTAGGTCTTCAGCGCCATAAACCAATGAGAACGGAGTAGCCTCTGTACTGGTCTTCCCTTTGGTGTCGGTTAACCTCTTCTTGAGGTTTTGGATGATGGTTTTGTTGGTCTATTTGGCTTGCCCATTTCCTCTAGGATGATAAGGTGTTGATAAGATTTTTTTGATCTTATGATCATCCAAAAACATTGTCACTTTGTTGCCGATGAACTGTTTCTCATTGTCACACACAATATCGGATGGCATCTCGAATCAACATATGATGTTGTCCCAAATGAAGTCGATGAGTTCCTTCTCGTATGCTTGTGCTTCAACCCACTTAGAAAAATAGTCAGTCATAAATAAGATAAATAGTGCTTTACCTGGTGCCCATGGAAGAGGGCCAACGATGTCAATTCCCCACTTCATGAATGGCCATGGTGACAAGACTGAATGCAGTAGTTCCTCGGGTTGGTGAATCATCGGTGCATGTCTTTGGCATTTGTCACATTTTGAACAAACTCTGATTAACCTTTGAACCAATGATTTGGCGCCAGAATGGTTTCTGCAAGTGCCAGCGTGAACTTCCCTCAAAACATACCAGGTATCTCCCGGTCCTAGACATATCGCTGGTGGGCCATCGAACATTCTTCTGAAAAAAGTTCCGTATTCGGACAAAGTGAATCGGGCTGCCTTTGTGCGTAGGGCCCTCGATTCTTTTTGGATATGAGGGAATTTCCTCGGTTTTCAAATGCTCTATGTATTTATTTCTCCAATCCCAGGTTAAGCTTGTGGATTTTATCTCGGCGTGGCCTTCTTCGACTACCGAACTTATGAGTTGCACAACGGCCCCTGAGTTGAGCTCGTCGTCCTCGACCATCGACCCTAAGTTTGCGAGGGAATTAGCTTAACTATTTTGATTTCGTGGCACATGTTGCAAAGTACATTCCTTAAATTGATGTAAAGTTACTTGTAACTTATGTAGGTACCTTTGCATTTGTTCTTCTATAACTTCGAACGTTTTGTTAGCCTGATTCACCATAAGGAGGGAGTCACACTTGGCTTCAATCACCTCTACCCCCAAGCCTTTGTCTAGTTTGATACCTGCAATCATGGCCTCATATTCAGCCTCGTTGTTGAGTCAGCTTCATAGTTCTAATGGGCGGTTTTAGTACGATGCCGAGTCCAAACCCTTTTGCATTTGATGCACCATCCGTAAAGAGGGGCCAAATTTCTGAGGACGTCCCCGAGTTTACCAACAACTCTCTGTCGACCTGGGGTATTAGGACCGGCGTAAAGTCAGCCACGAAGTCCGCCAAAATTTGAGACATGATGGCTGATCAGGGTCGATGTTCAATATCGTACTAGTAGATTTTTACGGCCCATTTGGCCAACTGTCCCGAAAGCTCGGGTTTATGCATTATTTTTCGCAATGGATAAGTTGTCACAACACATATGAGGTGAAATTGAAAGTACGATTTTAGTTTCCTAGAGGCGCTTATCAAAGCGCCAATTTTTCTGAGTGGGGATATCTAGTTTCGGCCTCACCTAAGGTCCGACTAACATAACAAATTGAAAATTGCGTACCTTATTCTTCCTGAAGTAGGACTCCACTTACTTCTATCTCTCATACTGCCAAATATAAGTACATTTGTTTGTATGCCCTCGGCGCGTGAAGTAGCACCGAGCTCGATAAGAAACGTTTAAGCTCTTCCAAGGCCTGCTGGCATCCGGAGTCCATGTGAAGTTATTTTTCTTCTTCAGCAATGATAAATATTGATGACTCTTATCGGAGGACCTCGAGATGAATCGCCACAGGGCGGCTATGCGCTTGTTTAGCCTTTGTCGGCCTTCACGTTGTCTACTACCGTGATTTCCTTGGTAGCTTTGATCTTGTCGGGGTTGATCTTGATTACGCAGTTCGATACCATGAATTCGAGAAATTTTCTTAACCCGACCCCGAACGCGCATTTATCCGGATTCAGCTTCATGTTGTATTTCCTCAATATACTGAAGGTTCCCTGAAAATGGTTCAAATGGTCCTCTGCTAGCGGGGACTTAACTAACATATCATCAATGTAAACTTCCATAGATTTCCCTATTTGTTCTTCGGACATCCGCTTTACTAGGCATTGGTAAGTGGCACCATCATTTTTAATCAAAATGGCATTAAGTTATAGCCGTGGGTTCCATATTTAGAGATGAATGAGGTCTTTTCATGATCATCCGGGTTCATTTGTATTTGGTTGTACCCGGAATAGTCATCGAGAAAACTGAGGATCTCGTGGCCGTCCGTGGCATCGATCATGTGATCGATGTTAGGCAAAGGAAAATAATCCTTGAGCCCGCTTTATTTAAATCTTTGTAATCCACACACATTCTTAGTTTGTTCCCTTTCTTAGGGACCACTACCACGTTTGCTAGCCATTCGGGGTATTTGACTTCCCGGATGGATCCTATTTTAAGAAGCTTAGTTACCTCGTCTTTGATGAAGGCATGCTTTATCTCGGACCGGGATCTTCTTTTCTGCTTCACCGGATGGAATTTCGGGTCCAAGCTTAGTTTATGGGTGGCGGTGGGATTCCTGTCATGTCAAGAGTGGACCAAGCAAAACAATCCATGTTAGCTATACCTCGAATAAAAATTGAATTTATACGCAGTTTTAAGGATACGTGATATAACTTGGTACAAATTAAGAGAATGGATTAACATTGAAATTGACGATATACGAAACAAATGCAAACCACACGAATAGAATAGCCTTGGCCCTCGAGTTCGATCACCCTTGAACCAAGAGATGTTTCAACCGATTTATGAACATAATAACAACATAATGAAAGTTGGAAAATGACAGTATATTGCTTTATGTTGCGTAAATGTGATGTGTTTTACAAATGATCAGACCCCGAGATATGAGCTTCTAAAGTTGGCTCCACGCATCAGAAAATTCTGGCGAAACTGCCCCACCAGCCATCTTCAATCGGTCATAACGTTTTGCACGAAACTCCAAATGACAAATGGTTTAATGTTCTGAAAACTAGACTTCAAGATATACAACTTTCATGTTTCAGCAAATTTTCAGATTCCTTATAGATTATTATATATACGCTTCCAAAGTTAGCTCTTCGACGCACAATTTGCTGTCAAAACAATGCAGCAGAAATTTTCTGCAATTTTTTCCTTCTTTTTTTGTCCGAAATTCATTCCGTTAACCTTCCGAAATCCACCCGAGGCCTTCGGGACCTTAACCAACTATACCAACATGTCCCAAAACATGATACGAACTTGCTCGAGGCCTCAAATCACATCAAACAATGCCGAAATCTCGAATCGCACTAAAATTCAAACTTTATGAACTTTGAAATTTCAAACTTCTACATCCGATGCCGAAACCTATCAAATCATGTTCGATTGACCTCAAATTTTGCACAGAAGTCATATTCGACATTATGGACCTGCTCCAACTTTCGGAATTAAAATCCGACCCCGATATCAAAAAGTCAAACTCTAGATCAAAATTCTCCAAAACCTTCAAATTTCTATCTTTAGCCAAATGACTTCAAAATGACCTCCGGACATCCGAATTCACTTTCGATCGCGCTCCCAACTCCAGAANACCCAAGTCTGAAATCACCATACGATCCTGCTGGAACCTTCGGATCCTGATTCCGAGGTCGTTTACTCAAAATTCCAGTCTTACTCAATTTCTTCAACTTAAGGCTTCTGAAATGAGAATTTTCCTTTCAATTTAACTCCGAACCTCAAGAATTTCAACTCTGACCATACACACAAGTCACAATACCCGAAATGAAGCTGTTCATGAGTCCCAACTGCTGAACGACGCGCTGGATCTCAAAAGGAACGGTCGGGTCGTTACATTCTCCCCCACTTAAACAGACGTTCGTCCTCGAACGTGCCATGAACTACCCCAGAAGTATCTGAAATCACTGTTTAACTCCTCGTGCACCTGCCCGTGCTACCACAACCCAGTTGAGCACATTAGATTGATAAAATCTGAAGATATTCCCTTTTATCCATATAATAAAGTCAGACCCCAGTTCCAACACTTGAAATTCTCTGCCATGCCTGTTTTTAATATGTGAACACCACGTCAACTACCACACGAGGCACCAGAACACAACTGCATATCTTTTCTGAATCAGCACCATACACCGCATATATCATCTGACCACAATGACGCTCCCTGAACCTTAATAGCCAGAATTTTACGAATTTGATGCTCTCAAAGCACCTTATAAGATACACACATACATCCTGCTATAATGCTGACGACACCACCACAACGGAGGAAATGTGTAGAAATTCCTAAACAACTGCAGAGTTAACTAAACATTGAAATCCTTTCTCCTGACGAAGATCATCATCTCATTACAACCAATGATGGTGATTGTCCTGTAATATACTTGCATAGTCTTATCACACCGATCCCAGATTTATAAATTTCGTCTCACACAGTATGAACTGCTCAGACAACCAATCACCCCAAACACGACCATTAGCCTCACACGATGCCACAACGCGCCAATAGGCCACAATTCAAACACGACACATAAGGAAATGACTCCGGAAGGGACTACTCAACTCACACAACTAATATGAACTTTCCTCAAAAATTACAAAGTAAAACACAAGAAAATAATTACAGGAGCCTTGCTCAACATCACACTGTTGCGACGTGCAACTCGATCCAAATAACATACCCGTGGCGGTGTGCCACCCGATCCCATCATAAGATTTACATAAGGAAATATACACGGAGCTGAATTGCTCACTATTACAAATCACTAAATATCGGTCACAAGCACGCTAAGTGCAGAATACCATTCTGGGGAGACTGATAGAGCTATATGCTACAAAACTCCAGCACGACTGAGGTGCGATATATAATCTGAATCTCAGGAGACATCCTGCTCACATAACCTCGTAACTACGCGGAACCTCAACACATAAGAAATTATCAAGACGTTTCACAACTCACACGGCACAATCACAATATCACATGAATTTGACGAAGACGGGACAACACCTGATATCCCAATACCCCTCCTTAAGGAGCGCCATACTGGAATGAACACCTTTGACTCGCATGAAGCCCATAATTTGTTTAAGTCCATTCATTCAATTCAAGCTGATTCTGCTCATTCGGAACTAGACTGATAGCCCTTCCTAGGTCCATAATACCCCAATTCCTCTCATAATACACAAGAACAACCATCACAGCCGGGACAAACACCCCACAATCCACCATCAACTGAACCGAACGCCTTCCAGGCATAAATTCTCAATTAAGCAATATTACACTCCTTTATACTTGGTCTAATTCTTCAACCAATCAGGTGACTACATGCCACACTCATGCAATCTTCCCGCGGTCATGCCCCCACGGCCTTCCACACAAGGTAACAAGTGTGCACATCCATACCACCGACCACCCTAAGGCTGTAAAACAATTCAAGGACCCGTAACCAGGATACAAGCCTCTTTCACCAAACACCGAACTCAGATGACACTGAAGAACATTCACATCCATTGCTCTTGCTCCTCCGAGCTCATGACATCCTTGTTAACACCGAGCCGCAACCTCGATTCCTACTTCCGGTTACATACCGCTTATTGCCCACAACATGACCATATAGAATAGCATAGGAAATTCCATCATAACTCCTGAACCACTAACAGGGTGAACACTTCATCACATAGAAACTTTCACTTACCTCAATTCATGAGAACCATAACAACACGCGAGTGAATTCTCACAATCGCAATACATACCAATCCTCAAGTGGTGGTCTGAACCACCCTAAACCTTCCAGGATCGGCCTACACCTGATAGGCCATATCACCCGAATGCTTCCAAATAAAATCTATTACGACGGCCGGCACGCCCCACACACTTCTGCGCAATACACACACATACCAAATCACAGCGAAGGAACTGATCACTACCGTACATGTGCCATTTCAACCATGGTTAACCAATCTTTCTTCTTCTCAGAGATTATACTGCAAAAGCTCGATTCTTACTTACACTGCTGCCTGAAACCCTTAAACACCACGTTCCTCTAACTTTCGAATTCATTAGGACCACTACTGAGAGTCACCCACTATGACTGGCCCCGAATACAATCAATTCCAAGGCTCTCCTAGCACATGAACACCCTTTCAACGAAGCACGTGACTGAGTCGCTACCCTTACAACTTGCCTATGCCTCAAGCACAAATTTTTAATCTCCCAAAGCCTAACCCTGGTCCAATAGGACCAACTTCGCACACATTTATCGAATGCCATGCTCAATTACCGCTTTACTCCTTTCCCTTAGCTGTAACAACTTGCCAATATGCCGACTATCCGCAACTCCATGAGGACACAACCCCACAACCCAACTGCAGGAGGTGGGACTCCCCCACATAGCCCGAAGCTACTCTTTACCTCACTCTAGACCCATGCTGGAATCCTTCCTCCCTTGCTAGCATGATCTTGCTCAACCAATCCGTCAGCCCTTCCGGAATTTCCTATTAGAATTCCCCAAATACCCAAAAATCCCTAGCATCATTCGCACATTCTGCCTCCTATCGAATTGCCGCTATGATTCCTTACAGAGAACTAACTAACCATACCACCACTAACCTATACCCAGAAATACTCGCTAACCTATACCTAGAAATACCCACTAACCTATTCCTAGGAATACCTGCTAACCTATACCTAGAAATAACCCACCTGCAGAAATCACCAACTGACACCGTCTAACAATATTGCGTTACACACCCTCTACGACATCAATACCCCACCCTAAGCATGTTCTCATTCACCAACCTTGCCTGCCTGCCCGCTCCTCCTAGACATCTACTAACTGCTCCACCACATCTTCTGACCCACTACAGCTCTCAAATCACTCCAACTTTCCCTTAAGATAGGCAGCCGTCCTACCACTGACCTCGTGCTACACTGCCACTCTTCCACTTGTTAAACTCTTTCCTTTAAGCAACTACCGACTTCCGTTCCTTCCACCTGGCCTTTCAAAAATTTAGCTGCCATCTGACACGTCTCTCATGACTTCCTTCCTCACATGTTTCTCGCTGCGACCTCAATGCAATATCATTTCTCGTAGCTCTTAAACCCGCAGATCACCACTACTTCAGACTCTTCAAAGATCATCTTCCTCGAGCTGTCTTCCTAGAAGTAACTATTATATTCTGAACCACCACACACCACGATCTCCGACATTCGTTCATTCAATACTGCTTCACAACACTTTAACCCAATGCAACTGAAGAACCATAACACCGACGAACTTAACGCATCCCATTCGATCAATGACGACAATATTACATCGCGGGTGAGTATTCCACCTGACTCGAAACCACAAAGTCTTGCTACTTTATCAATCCCAACCGGACCTTTCATAGTCCAGATTCCTTTCCTTCGTCGGAACTAAAATACTAAAATATCAAAATTGCCCCCTGAGAAGACCTCCATCCAAGCCATTCATCACCCAAACACATGGGCAATCATTCTATCAACATACCAACACCGTGCGATAACCAATCGAAAACACCATAACAATCTGAGCACAACCTTAAAGTTCTCAGAAACACAGCCACTGAACTGAAGCAACATAATATTCTTCTTGCAGGGCAACAATAACAGCCCCAAACGACTACGCACAGAAGACTTCACGCACTATATCTGTAACATCATCATAACTCTTCAAATTCCCGATTCATAACAAGCGCTTCGCGACGTGTAAGATTGAGTAGGAGGAAACATAGGAATATGCTTAAGGGAATCAAATCGCACGATGAGGAATCAAGAAGGGAAGTACTCCTAACAACCCTGTAGCCTCTCGAAGATAAGTACAGACGTCTCCGTACCGATCCGCAAGACTCTAATAGACTTGCTCATGACTCGTGAAACCTAGGGGAACCTAGAGCTCTGATACCACGTTGTCACGACCCAAAACTTATGGGTTGTGATGGCGCCGGACACCACTGTCAGGCAAGCCGACACCTTAATCAGTTGGAACACTTTCTTGTTTAACATTTTATAATCGAAGCCTCTTCTTGTATTTTCATTATTAAATAAATAAATTTCGTAATTTAAATACGGCAAGAAACCAACTTAATACTTAAAAAAATACCAAGACATCCTCAGAACCCGGTGACACAAGTACATGAGCAATTTCTAAGAATTTATACAATTATACAACTCTTGTCCGAGAATTTAAATTGGACAAAGGCAATATAGATAAAAGCGTAGGGACATAGAAGGGAGACTTTGCCAGCTGCGGAACGCCACCGGAACAATGCAACATGAGTAAGTCTCCGAATCAATCACTGCACTATGAGGGTACCTGTGCAACAAAATGCACAGAAAGTGTAGCATGAGTACATATACATATATGTACCCAGTGAGTATCCCGTCTAATCTCGAAGAAGTAGTGACGATAGGTCGACTTGACACTCACTAAGGTCCAACAGTATGATACAACAATGATAAAACAAATAAAAGCTGAAGACATGTAAGACAGTGAGTAGCAATTATGTATAAAGCACAGAAATCAAAGTAAATACTGGAACAATAACAATGGCCACTTTCTTTCCCCCAAATATCCAATACAAGTAAACATACATGACACAATGCCAAATAATCATGCGCAAACAGGAATAAGGCAACCGGCCGGAGTCATAAGGAAAAATAGCTATGCACTGCCGAGGATCGAACGGCCCATCCCAAAAGTGCATGCTTACACTAGTCATATCTGCGCACTGCCGAGGATCGATCGGCCCGTCCCAAAAGTGCGTCTTTCAATGTAACCATATCATAACATAGTACAACTTCGTCCATGCACTACCGAGGATCGAACGGCCCGTACCAAAAGTGCATTCTCAATTATATCATCTCTGTGCACTGCCGAGGATCGATCGGCCTTTCCCAAAAGTGCACCTTTCAATCCGCCGTGGCGTACGGACCGCTCCCATGAGAGTGGGGGAAATCACACATCGCTCGTCGAATGTAAATTGCGAAGCGGTCACATGCACACACAATAATCTTTAAAAAAAAATTACTTTCCATAACCAATTCCTTCCAATTATCAAATTCCATAAAATCTTAAAGAAAAGCAATACCACGCAAATTCATGAGTTCATAACATATATGTCATTTACAAGAAAGAGTATAAGACATGTTGTGGCCTTAAAATTTCACGACATTGCACAATTACTTTTTATATTACTTTCCGTAAAACAATTTATTTCGTACTAGCTAAATTTTCATAAAACTCAGAGAAAACATAACTACGTATAGCAGGATTTCATAACATATAGTTCATCACAAGAAGAACACATGGCATGATGTGGGGCCTAACTGCGCGGACATAATAATAATAGCCGCTACGTACAGACTCTCTTCACTTGGTACGTACGTAGCCTCCACAAAAAATTGCACACAACATGTAAAACACCTATGGGGACAGTTCCCTCTTACAAGGTAAGAAATTAGACTCACCTCGCTTCGAAGATTCATAACCGGCTTCCAAGCCTCTACAACGACTTCAATGGATGCACGACGCCCCCAAACTAACCAAACAACGACAAACCAATGAAAATATACTCAAATATTTTCTAAAAATAAAAAATATATAATTTCCCAACTCCGCTCAGTGAATTGACCAAAATGCCCTCGGACCCACGTGCCCGGATTCCGAAATTTCTCGAAGATAATCTCTACCCGAGGCTTTACTAGTTCAATCACACAAGTTACTCCAATATTCATGCTCAATTCGTGGCTAATATCAAATTTTATCAATTCTAGGTTTTCTTGCAATTTTTCCACATTTTTTCCAATTTCTCATATCAAATCTATGTAATAAATCTTGTATTTAACTTGAAAATAAGTAGAAACAACTTACCTTTGATGCTTGATGA
Organism: Nicotiana undulata; assembly: GCA_005239495.1. NCBI lineage: Eukaryota > Viridiplantae > Streptophyta > Magnoliopsida > Solanales > Solanaceae > Nicotiana > Nicotiana undulata. Next base: position 48,613 of record ML252111.1, read on the forward strand.
AATCCCCCTTGAAATTCTCTCCAAAATCATCCAAGCCAAATGAAAGAAATGAAAGAAATGGCCAAAATTCGTGTTTAAAGAATCTGCCCCTGGTTCATCGAGTTGTACCTTGCACTTGTGCTACACAGGTTGTACATCCTATTAAAATTTTCCCTTGTTGAACATCTTCTGTTAAAACACCCACAACTTCTTTTAGAAATATCCAAATAACAAACGGTTTGAAGATTTAGAAACTAGACTAGAAGAGCTTTAATTTGATAGGTTGTACACCATATAAATCTTTAAATATTCCGAGATATGAGCTTCTAAAGTCGGCTCCATGCATCAGAAAATTCTGACGAAACTGCCCCACCAGCCATCTTCAATCGGTCATATCATTTTGCACGAAACTCCAAATAACAAATGGTTTAATGTTCTGAGAACTAGACTTCAAGATATACAACTTTCATATTTAGCACATTTTCAGATTTCTTATAGATTATTATATATACGCTTCCAAAATTAGCTCTTCGACGCACAATTTGCTGTCAAAACAATGCAGCAGAAATTTTCTGCAATATTTTCCTTCTTTTTTTGTCCGAAATTCATTTCGTTAACCTTCCGAAATCCACCCGAGGCCCTCGGGACCTTAACCAACTATACCAACATGTCCCAAAACATGATACGAACTTGCTCGAGGCCTCAAATCACATCAAACAATGCCGGAATCTCGAATCGCACTAAAATTCAAACTTTATGAACTTTGAAATTTCAAACTTCTACATCCGATGCCGAAACCTATCAAATCACGTCCGATTGACCCCAAATTTTGCACACAAGTCATATTCGACATTACGGACCTGCTCCAACTTTCAGAATTAGAATCTAACCCCGATATCAAAAAGTCAAACTCTCCGTCAAACTTCTCCAAAACCTTCAAATTTCTATCTTTAGCCAAATGACTTCAAAATGACCTCCGGACATCCGAATTCACTTTTGATCGCGCTCCCAACTCCAGAATCACCATACAGACTATTCCCAGACTCGGAATCCTAAACGGACATCAATATCATTGAAATGCGCTTCAAGCCAAACTTAGGAAATTTCTTCAAAAATGCTGACTTCCACAATATACACCGAAACGCTCTCGGGTTATCCAAATCCCAATCTGGACATACGCCCAGGTCAGAAATCACCATACAATCCTGCTGGAACCTTTGAATCCTGATTCTGAGGTCGTTTACTCAAAATTCCAGTCTTACTCAATTTCTTCAACTTAAGGCTTCTAAAATGAGAAATTTTCTTTCAATTTAACTTCGAACCTCCTGAATTTCAACTCTGACCATACACACAAGTCACAATACCCGAAATGAAGCTGTTCATAGACCCAACTGCTGAACGACACGCTGGATCTCAAAATGACCGGTTGGGTCGGTACACTTTTATTGTTATTTTATATCGTGCGGTGAACCGGAAAGTGAAAATATCCTTGCCTAATTCGTGCTTTGTTCCGAAATTTTCAGTAATGGCACCAAAGAAGAGAGCTTGACTCGGCCTTGAGGCCAATGCCACCCCAAGTGTGGCTGTGAATCATGTACCTGATAGTGCGGGTGAGAGTGACTCCCCGACCTTGAATCTGCCTAACCCTTCTATTCCGGATCAAAGCATTCCTATTCCTGCTGCGGCGGAGGGTGCTACAATCCCTCCCGTTGATATTCCTGATCCCTCTACAGTTCCAGCTTCTAGTCCCGGTACGTCTGAGGGGGACCTCAGAGGAGCTATTCATATGTTGACTCAGTTCGTGGCCACTCAGGCCCAAAGATCTCATTCTACCCCTGCGTCCTCGAGCGGACATGGAGATTCCGCCGGCTCCAAAGTCAACCAGTTTCTGCGGTTGGCCCCTCCAGATTTCTCAGGTACGGATCCAGAGGCCGATCCACAGGATTTTCTTGATGAGATGTACAAGACCCTTCGGGTGATGAAGGCTACAGAGACAGAGGGGGTCGAGTTAGCTTCGTACAGGCTGAGGGGAGCAACATATTCCTGGTTCGAGATGTGGGAGGGTTCCCGTGGGGAGGGAAGTCCTCCGGCTAGATGGGACGAGTTCGTGGATGCGTTCATGGATCACTTTTTGCCCGCCGAGACTGTGGCAGCCCGTGCTACTGAGTTTGAGGTCCTCAAGCAGGGCAGTATGAGTGTTTGGGAGTACCACATGGAGTTCGTAAGGTTGTCAAAGTATGCTCCTCAGTTAGTGTCGACCATGGATGCTCGAGTTCGACGATTTGTTCAGGGTCTCAGTCCTTTGGTTGTGAATGAGTCTGATACAACGACTTTACACTTGGATATGAATTATGGAAAGATCGTGGGGTTCGCCCAGGCCACAAAGGCTAGAAAGTTGAAGATACGGGCAGACATGGAGAGTAGCAGCAGAGCCCCGTCAGTGGGTCACTCAAGGAGCGCAGTTGCAGGGGGAGACCAGTTCAGGGGAGGGGCCATCAGGGCCATCCCAGTCTTATGCACATTCCTCAGTCAGTGCACTGCCATCCGTGCGCCGTTATGAGCCGAATAGTCATTGGAGACCAGGATCCGACAGCAGGAGGCCCCATCAGTCAGGTCGTCCCAGAGGAAGGTTCCAGCAGCAGGGGAGGGCTCCGTGCCCTATGTGCGGAGGGTTCCATATTGAGGCTTGTTATTTGGATAGCCCGATATGCTACATGTGTGGGGTGAGGGGTCATCTTCAGCGGGATTACTGTGCGCCCAGCCAGGGCATGGGTAGGGGATTTTCCAAGTCATCCGGTTCTTCAGCCGCCACATCTTCAGTGCGTCTTCCAGCTCCAGCAGGACATGGTGCATTTAGGGGTGAGGCTCGTGGTAGAGTTGGACCCAGCCGAATCTATGCTTTGAGTGGTCGCCAGAATGCGGAGGCTTCTCCAGATGTTGTCATAGGTATTCTGAATGTTCAAGCACTTGATTGTTATGCTCTTATTGATCCGGGGTCCTCCTTGTCTTATGTTACCCCGTTTATTGCTTCAAGTTTTGGGATAGAACCCGAACAACTTCATGAGTCGTTCTCTGTATCGACTCCGGTTGGTGATTCTATTACAGCAGCGCGAGTCTATAAGAATTGTGTTGTCACGGTATGTGGTCGCGTTACCACGGCCGATCTTATTGAGCTTGGGATGGTAGATTTTGATATTATTATGGGAATGGACTGGCTTTACTCGTGCTTTGCTAAACTCGACTGCCGAACGAGAGTCATGAGACTCGAGTTTCCTAATGAGCCGGTTATTGAGTGGAAGGGGAATGGTGTGGTGCCAAAGGGTAGGTTTATTTCCTACCTTAAGGCTTCGAAGATGATTAAGAAGGGATGTATATATCATTTGGTCCGGGTCGCGGACACCGCTTCAGAAGTGTCGGCCCCCGAGTCCGTGCCATTCGTGAATGAGTTTCTTGAAGTGTTTCCGGATGAGCTTCCAGGGATTCCTCCAGATAGGGAGATTGATTTCGGGATTGATGTATTTCCAGATACGCAGCCTATAACTATTCCACCATACAGAATGGCGCCAACATAGTTAGGGAGTTAAAGGAGCAGTTGAAGGATTTATTAGAAAAAGGGTTCATTCGGCCGAGTGTGTCGCCGTGGGGCGCTCTGGTTCTTTTCGTCAGAAAGAAGGATGGGTCGCTTCGGATGTGTATCGATTATCGACAGCTCAACAAAGTCACTATCAAAAACAAGTATCCATTGCCTCGAATAGATGATTTGTTTGATCAATTGCAAGGTGCGAGGTTCTTCTCCAAAATTGATTTACGGTCTGGGTATCATCAGTTGAAGATCAGAGAGCAGGATATTCCTAAGACCGCCTTCAGGACTCGTTATGGTCATTTTGAATTTTTGGTAATGTCCTTTGGGCTGACCAATGCTCCAGCAGCTTTCATGGATCTTATGAATCGGGTTTTCAAGCCATTTCTAGACTCCTTCGTGATTGTTTTTATTGATGACATCCTTGTATACTCGCAGAGTCGGGAAGATCATGCTAATCACCTCAGGGCAGTCCTCCAGACTCTTCATCATCACCAGTTATATGCTAAATTTTCGAAATTTGAGTTTTGGCTAGAATCAATCGCGTTTCTAGGTCATGTTGTTTCCAGAGAAGGGATTCAGGTTGATCCCCAGAAGATCGCGGTAGTGAAAGATTGGCCTAGACCAACGACCCCGATAGAGATGCGCAGTTTCTTGGGTCTAGCTGGGTATTATTGGAGGTTTGTGGAGGGATTCTCTACCCTCGCCTCCCCATTGACTAAATTGACGCAGAAAGCGGTGAAGTTCCAGTGGTCCGACGCTTGTGAGAAAAGTTTTCAGGAATTGAAGTCGAGATTGACTTCGGCACCGGTATTGACCTTGCCAGAAGGTATAGAGGGATTTGTGGTTTATTGCGATGCTTCAAGGGTTGGTTTGGGGTGTGTGTTGATGCAACATGGGAAGGTTATAGCGTATGCTTCAAGGCAACTCAAGAATCACGAGAAGAATTATCCAACGCATGATTTGTAGCTCGCGGCAGTGGTGTTTGCATTAATATTTTGGCGGCATTATCTTTATGGAGTCCACGTGGACGTGTTCTCAGACCACAAGAGTCTTCAGTATTTATTCAAGCAGAAGGAACTAACTCTAAGGCAGCGGAGGTGGTTAGAATTTCTTGAGGATTATGATATGAACATCTTGTACCATCCAGGAAAGGCGAATGTGGTGGACGACACTCTCAGTCAGAAGTCTATGGGTAGTTTGGCTCATTTGGAAGCGGATCAGAGGCCCTTGGCTCGGGAGGTTTATCAATTGGCCAATTTGGGGGTTTGTCTTTCGACCTCAGGCGAAGGGGAGGTTATTGTGCATAATGGGGCAGAATCGTCACTTGTAGCGGAAGTCAAAGAAAAGCAGTTTATTGATCCAGCATTGGCACAGTTGAATGAGGCAGTTCTGAATAAGAAGATTTTAGCATTTTCACTCGGCAGCAATGATGGAGTGTTGCGATGTCAAGGTAGTCTATGTGTTCCAGATGTAGATAATCTTCCGGAGAGGGTAATGGCGGAGGCTCATAGCTCCAGGTATTCTGTGCACCCAGGTTCTACGAAGATGTATCATGATCTCCGGGAAATTTATTGGTGGAGCGGTATGAAGAGGGGTGTGGCGGACTTTGTGTCTAGATGTCCGAATTGCCAGCAGGTGAAGGCCGAGCATCAGCGGCCCGGTGGATTAACTCAACTTATGGAAATACCGACGTGGAAATGGGAGATGATCAATATGGATTTCGTGGTAGGGTTACCTTGCACTCAACGCAGGTTCGACTCAATTTGGGTGATAGTGGATCGACTCACCAAATCAGCCCACTTTTTGCCAAGTCCACCGACACAGCGGAACAGTATGCTCAATTGTACATCAAGGAGATAGTTAGACTTCATGGCACTCCAGTTTTTATTATCTCAGATCGAGGGGCCCAATTCACAGCTAATTTTTGGCGGATATTTCAGCAAGGTTTGGGTACTCAGGTAAATCTCAGCACAACTTTCCATCCACAGTCTGACGTTCAGGCGGAGCGGACTATTCAGACGCTTGAAGATATGCTAGGGGCTTGTGTTTTAGACTTCAAGGGTAATTGGGATGATCATTTGCCGCTTGTCGAGTTTGCTTATAATAACAGCTTCCATGCTAGTATTCAGATGGCCCCATTTGAGGCATTATACGGAAGAAGGTGTAGATCTCTGATTGGATGGTTCAAAACTGGTGAGGCGGAATTGTTTGGGCCAGATCTTGTGCACCAAGCTATGGAAAAAGTTAGAGTCATTCAGGAGAGGATGAAAACCGCTCAAAGTCGTCAGAAATCCTATGCGGACGTTTGTCGAAGAGAATTGGAGTTCCAGGTATATGATTGGGTGTTCTTGAAGGTGTCTCCCATGAAGGGAGTGATGCGGTTTGGGAAGAAAGGGAAGTTGAGCCCTAGGTACGTCGGGCCATATAGGATCTCTCAAAGGATAGGACGGGTGGCTTATAGGCTGGAATTGCCCCATGAAATTTCATTACTGCACCTAGTGTTCCATGTGTCTATGTTGAAGAAAGTTGTTGGAGATCCATCCGCCATCGTGCCAATTGGGACTATTGAGGTTAATAAAGAGTTATCATACGAAGAGGCTCCGGTTGCTATTCTTGATAGGCAAGTCCGTAAATTGAGAAACAAAGATATTGCTGCTGTTAAAGTGTTATGGCAAAGTCAACGAGTCGAGGAAGCCACGTGGGAAGCAGAGAAGGAAATGAGAGAAAAACATCCCCATCTGTTTGAACAAGTCTAGTAGTGATCGTGCGAATTATTATCCCAAGGAAATTTGATGTTGTATTCCGATTCGTGCAAAGACACCCCATTTTCCTTAATTGCCTTATTGTTGTAACTTTCCAATGCGTGCTAAAACTGTATATGAGGTTATTAAATGGGTGGTGTGCAACCCTTTAAAGAAAATAAAAGTTTTGTGAAACAAATGTGCTAAGTAAGTGATTAATGGTAGTGTAGATTGGTAATGGTTAATTGAATTGTCTATGATCTACGGAGGTGATTGAACTGTATGGGGCGCACTGAAATGGCCCAAAGTTATGTGCAAATATGTCACACTAATTAAATCATGTGCAATTGTGAGGTAAGGAGAATGAGTTATGTGTAGTTGATAAAGTGACCAAATACTTGTAAATTGTTGAGGTAACAACTTGGTGTGTGAGCTATTGAATGGTTAAAACTGTGTAATAGTGCTTGGAAATGTGTTTTGGGGGCTCTCAGACAGGTAGATAGGCCTAATTACAAAGGAAACTCTGGCAAACTTTTTCTGACATAATCGGAGTTTGTAAAAAAATCTGGAAATCTCATATCATGCTTTCAAACTAATTGATTTCCAAATCCTCATTCGAGGACGAATGATTTTAAGGGGGGGGGGGAGGATGTAAAGACCCGTAAAATTTCTTGCTTAAAATAATGCCCAAACGAGTCCCCGAGAGTTAAAGAATCACTGCCCAACTGAAGGACAACTATGCGGTCCAATCTGCGACCGCATTTCGGTTCTGCGGACCACATAGCTGTAGCATTATTGCCTTTGATTTTTGGGGAGGGGTGTTATCCGACGCACTATGCGATCTCATAACGAGTATGCGGACCACATAGTGGTCGCATAACTGGGCAGATTGTTTCCAAATTTTGGCCCACATGGGGCCATTCTGCGGTTAGCTCTGCGGACCGCATGTCAGGAATGCGATCGCATTCCTGACCGCATATTTGACACGGGTTTTTAATTTTTAAAACTTTTATACCCGACCCCATCTTCATTTAACCCCTACCCCCTTTTATTTTAACTGGATTCTAAACAAGATGGAGAGAACAAAAAGAGAGTTCTTGAGAGAAAAGGTTCCAACATCACTCAAATTAATTTTCCAAAATCACTCAAGCCCGGATATTATCGAGTAATCAGTCATCTTTTTCGCTAAAAGGTAAGCCTTCATTCTAATTCTCCCAATTTCTCAGATTTTGGATGGGAATAAAGCACTCATGGGTTGGTTTTGAAAAATGAAAGATGAAACCTTGCATGCATGTGAATGTAACTCTGTAACCTAGTAATGGGGGAAACGAACTTGGGTAATTATGCACAAAAAGGGGGTTAGTAACCTAAGGGATCGCATAGTGTTTGATGAAATGCTTAATTGAATTCGAGGTTCCTAATCCTAAGTGAAATAGGTCACATTGTGGAATAGATTGACGGTGCCCGACGATCCGTTGAATTGTGATAGAAATTAAAAAGGAAAACTCGACTCCAGGTATGTATGGATAACTTTAATCTTTGTAAAATCGCTTTGTGGTGTCCAAGCATATGGTACGTGTATTGGTGTGAATATGTGCAAATGGTTGTTCAAATTGTGTTGAAGTGTGAAGTGTATTCCTTGTCTGTCTTTAGTTGATCACCACACCACCATGCTATGTGAAATGATGCTAGTAGGTTAATGAATCCAAGAGTATGAACGTACATGCTAAAGGCTGTGTAACAAGTAACGAAAAGAGTTATGGTGTGATGTAAATTAACTAAGCGGCTGTGGCAATATCGTATATGATTCACTGTTTGGTAAGGTTTATTGTGGCACGATTTTTTTATACGTATTGTGGGTTGTAAAGAAGCTATTTTCCTATTGCTTAAATTTTCTGTGATTGAATTGTGAACAGTCATTGTTGATATGAGATATGATTGTTTGGTGGGATCGGGTTGCGCGCCGCAACAGGAGGGTTAAGGGTGATTTATGAGAAGTGATAAGGGTGAGATGTGATTGTCCGGTGGGATCGTGTTGCACGCCGCAATAGAAACATAAGAAATGATTGTGATTGTCAGGTGGTATCGGGTTGCGCGCCGCAACAGAAGAAATAAGGGTGGAATGTTGAGAAGCGATAAGGGTGGAATTGTGATTGTGATTGTGATGAAGTGAGAATTGTGGAACTTCCATTGTGTTTCTTTCTATATCTTTGTGTAGTGATTGTGTGACTCTCTGTCTGTCTCTTGCATGTGCATTGTTGAGTTTACCTAGAGTAAAGTTGCTAAAGGTAAGCTTAAGGGACTGTATGGGCCAGTTACACTAAGTGTCACATTAAGGAATTTTGTTATCCTTGGTACAGAAGGGTTACCGCAAGGCGAGTGATGTTAGTGAAGATGTGAAAAGATTCCAAAGATGATGTGGTAACTATGGATTAAAAAGGAAGAATACGGTAAAAAGGCAAAAGGAATGAAATTGTATTTGTTCAGATCCTACAGATATGATATAACTCCAGAACATTATGCAAGCTTGACGGCGGAGAGAATCAATAAGGGTTTTGCACTCGATGATATTGATAAATAAGTGGAAATGAACCCTTGATACATAAGGATCCCGTACAAGAGGTAAGTTAAGACAAAGGACATAACCCAAAAGAGGTTACGCATAATATTAATATTAGAATGGACCAACGAGTAGTCAGTAGTTGATTCAGGAAGAGCCTAGTTCTAGCTAAACAAGAGGTCATAGATAAATCAACAGATCGTGCAAGATAAACGTAGTGAAACCCAACATAGGGAATTCAGTCTCAAGATATGATGCCATCGTGATGCATGAGTAATATTAAGATAGGAGTTTGGGTGGTTAAAGGTACCGTATAAGTGTTGCGGAAAAAAAGAAAGTGCCACTAGGGAGATAGTCAAATTTCACTTCAGAAGCAACCTCACGAGCACAAGGGCGTGGATGAAAGTAACTAAGGATAATAATAGGTGAGTAAGAACATCAAATATTCCTTTGGGTATATGATGTAATAAGCTCGCAGCTTTACAAGAGTCGGAGGGTATCCACTATGTAGTAAAACGAAAGACTAGCTGAGGAAATAATGAAGAAGGCTTTAATATAAGCATAGTGACCTAAAGAAGAAATGGTCTTATGACACCTTTCTCACTACAATATTATATACACTCCATAAGTAAGTGACACCTATCGTGGATAACGAACAGGAAGAAGAAAAACAAAACAAGAGTTGATAACTGAGATCATATGAGATACATGGAACTCCAGTATTCGTGGGCATTAAGATATGCCAAGTATCCATATAGCAAGTGGCAGACCGGCCAGGAAAAGTAATTGCTTACATTTAAAGGCGACTAGGAAGGCATGAAAGGAAATCTATGGTGCTAGCATGTTACAAGGAAAGGTGCGAGTAGTATAATTAGATATGCGTAGGTCGCAAGCTAAAGTATGATAGAGCAACAAGGTTTTAGCTAGACAGAAGTAAGGATAGGAAAAGGTGAGTGAGAAGGTGACGAGAATAGGCAAGTGCTCGGGATTTAACCCATCACAACAAGAGAGTTAATGGTTTCCATAAAGTTATAAAAAACTCAGTATATCATGAATGAACTCAAAGGAGTTTAAAACTAGGAGAATTTAGAAGAGATGGAATGCTACCCTGGTAGTAAAGTAAGGGTGTAACTGTGATAAATGATAAGAGGATGACATTTAGGCCTTTGATTGAGTAATGATTTAGAGAACAAGGATTTCATGAACTGCACAAGATTATAATACCCCCATAGGATGAATCACATTGGGATGCTATGAAATACAACTATTGAAGTATAGTATCATCCCTACGAGGATCAGAAAAATCACTTCAGATGTTCCCCGATGATACGTAAGCCCTAGTGACAATGTATTACATGAGAGGATTCAAGTTATCAGTAGTAGATTATGGATCAACATTAAAGTGAATCAACAATTGATGGATAAAAATTCCAAAGTATGAGATGAGATTAGGCTGTCATTCTTACGATGAACGGTAATAAAGAAGCATTAAATGGCTTAGATTTATATATATAGGATAAGCGGTGAGAGAGTAACCTGGAGTTGGGTGGCAAGCCTCCATAGTAATAAACCGAAGTAAGAGTTATGGTACAATATGACCTTCCTAGTTGTGGAAAAGCCATAAGCATAGATAACTGAGGTCATGAAACAAGGTATAACAATAGTCGTAAGTTCAACAAAGTACCAAGCAAAGAACTTTAGTACACTTATAGATGCCCAGATGGACAACTTGTCATAGTACTATATATGTTCACAAAGTGAAGCCTATATATTGGTTAAAAGCTAATGGAAAAAGGAGATAAGAGTCACATTGGTGAATATTTGAGGTTAGAATCGTACAGGCTGCATGAAAGAAGGATGAAACAATTATGAGATTGGATGAATTTCGACCACAAGTCGTAGTGTGAGAAAGAGGCCTAAAGGGGGGAATACCCTAGCCTTTGGATTTATTTACCTAACAACTCCCTAGATGGCAAAGACAATATTAAAGTATTCGTAAGATCTATTGCTTGATGGACGAATAAGTGCATTAGTCAACATTCGAGGACGAATGTTCCAAAGGGGCGAAAGATGTTACACCCCATGTGTTTCGTACGTGAGAGTACGTCGTAAGTCAATTGATGTAAGCTCAGAAATAAGATTATATTTGGAAGATCATAAAGTAAGTTAATGTTACCTTGGAGGTTTCAAATATTTAAGATCATGAATAATGACTACCAAGAGGGTTGGAAAGCTTAGAAGCTAAACCAATTGATGAAAATAAGTTTCGTCGAAAGTAGACGAGTTTAGAATGTTATAACATGTACTTTAGGGTGAGACCATGGTTCATTACATGATAAGGAGGTTATTCTATGAGTTATGTTTGTCCTATGATGGTCGTGTTCTACGTTTTGAAGTTAAGCAAGTTGTGGAACAAAATTTTGCAAAGGTCTTCACAAATTACATTCATAATGTGCTGAAAATTAAGTAAAATGTAACTGAGATTTACTACCAATATTCTTGGAATTATTGGATGATATACCAACAAAATTGAAAATCTATGAGTCTAGTTTCCAACTCATTAAACCCTTTCATCCATACGACATAGTAGAAGAGAAATATTTGCAATTTTGCGAGACTGCGCATACATCAAAAGTGACAAGTAGGTGGTTCACTAAAGCTTTTTGCGAAATACATTTCGTGTGTTATATTAGGTTTTATTGGGTCATATTATATACCAAATTGAAGGTCTTGGAATTTAGTTTCCAATTCTCTTAACCGTTCATTCATAGTACATCCATATAAAAAGATATAAGCGTCGGAAGATGGGCCAATGCTAGGGTACTAAGCTAGCACCTCTTTGACTTTTCCAAAGTTGATATATATAAGTCTTAGGTCGGCTTTCTCTTCGTTTTCAGCATAAAAGGACTAGAGAACACCCATAAACATATCCTTAAGATCTCTTCTAGGTTTTCAAAGAAGATTATCATCCCGGGCATGAAATCGAGAAGCGATTACATTAAAACGATCCCTACGACGTAAGTGTCATTATACCGCCTCTCTTTTTTCTTTGTAGTTAGAGTTTTGGAAGGTAATTCATAGTTAAGAAACGTGTAATATCTGTATTTAAGTGTTTAAATATCAAGGAAGGTTGATAAATGTGTTTCCTAATAGTTAGAACTCACGGGACGGTGATCGGAAGCCGTGAGTTCGAGTTATTTGACTTGTAGCGGACTGTTTTGTGAACTCTTTTGTGTTACTTTTGGGCTGCGTATTTTACTACTTTTTTGTAGAGTTTTGGAGGAGGAAGGGTTTGGAGAAACACTATATAGATTTAGGGTGGTGGGCTGGTCGTTCGTCGTAACATTTTTTAGTCGTTTGACACTACTACGGTGGTCGTTTTATGTATGAAGAGATTGCGATGTGTTGGGCCGTTTTGTTGTATTTTGTGGTGTATATAAGGCTGGAAAATAATTTATATATGTTGTTGTTGTTGTGTTCTTGTGTTGTTGGTGTTATCTTGAATTTGGAGGAAGTAAGGATAAAAGGAGAGATGCTGCCCGTTTTTATACAAAATATGCTTGTCGTTCGTTGTGCGATAGTTCTACCTTTCGTAACTTAATGATAGTATTGTTATCATTGTTGTAGATTAATGTGTGAAGAGGCGAGTTCAACTTGGTGAGTGGAAAGATTGTGATAAGGTATGTTAAGTCACTTCCTTCATTCTTTTGGCATGATCTAAAGTGAAACGAACGTAAACGATACACTATTTCATAATGAAGCTACTCCTAGCATTTAAGGTTGTCCATGTTGTTATTTACTTACAAAGTTATTCTAAGATAGTATGTATGATCCTTGAGTCCTAGTGAAGTTCATATTGATGGTATGATGTCTATAATGTTAATCGAAGGTGTAACTACCTTACATCACTCCGAAAGGTTTAGAGCGTGATTACATGAGTCCAACATGCATTATATATAGTATCTATTTTACTCTACCGAGCCGTGCTACAGTCGGCCGGGTACGACACCTATTGTCCAGCCACTGATAAGTTGGATTTACAGATCTCCACGTGGCCGGGTATGATTCTACCGAGTCTTATGATGGTCGGGTATGTTTTTACCGAGTCCTCTTCGAAGTCGGGTATGATATGATGATGATGCTGCCCACAGAGGCGGATGTTTTTAAACGATTGTGTATATATATGTATCACGCATTTCATGTCACTATCTTTCAGAGGCACTCAGATGCTACATGTTGTATCTCCTACATCTTTATTTATATTAATGTTCTTAGTTATGCTTTTCTGCCTTACATACTCAGTACTTTATTCGTACTGACGTCACTTTTTCTTGGGAATATTGCGTTTCATGCCCGCAGGTCCTGATAGACAGGTTGACAGTCCTCCTAGTAGGCTATCAGCTCAGCGGATGGTGTTGCTGCACTCTACTTGCTCCGGAGTTTCCTAATTGGTCAGTATGATTGGGACATGCATTGACAGGTATGGTGGGGCCCTGTCCCGACCTTTTTGACGTTTATGTACTCTTAGAGGCTTGTAGACAAATTTAGGTATATGGATACTTGTATGGCCTTGTCGGCCTATGTTTTGAGTTTACAAATGGTCATGTCATCCTTATAGGCGCGTATGTCACATGTATAAGTTTCTATATCATGTTAGGTTGTCCTATGTCTAGCATTCCCTTATGTTTTATTTCGATTATGTCATGATGACCATTTTGGAACATTCACCCATGATAGTATGATAAGAATGATATGTTATGTTGGTACTCGGTTGAGTAAGGTACCGGGTGCCCGTCATGGACCATAGGTTGGGTCGTGACATCGATGCCCCAATTATGATGTCAGACTCGTGAGGTCAATGGTTGGCGGGACTGAAAGGTCGTGCAAGGGTCATATCTACACAGTTTTTGAAAAGTCATTAACTAATAGCGGCTAGTGGCCAACTGTTTAGCTTCCCCAACATGCACAAGTGGACTCTATAAATACTTCAACACATTTCTTTGCAAACTTTATTCTCCTCAGCTTACTTAAACATTCTATCTTCTCATTCTCTCTGCGTTTATCCCTCTCTTGTGCCTATTTTGCCATCAGCTTTCTCCTTTTTTTTCTGAATTCACAACAACAATGGCAAAAACTCCCAAGACAGTTCCACAGAAAGAGAAGGCTCCTTCGTCTTCACACCCATCTAAGAGTAAAACGGCGAAACCTCCTCGTATTTAAGAGTACACCCCCAGGCCTTGTGATACGTCTTCCAATTTTAAAATTGATAGACCTGCTCCAGTCCAGGGGCGGTGCGAACCCATGTCTCGGTATATTAGCCTAATAACCAAGATCAAACAGGTGAAGGCGGACTGCCGTTGGGATGACAATGTGTTCGGGGAGATACCTTCACCCAAAGAGGATATTACCTCTTATAAAGCAGGGTTCCTAAGTGTGTATACCAACCCATTCACCTTAGGTCCCGTAGACCCTTATCTACCTCTTCTAAATCTAGTGATTCTCAACTTCTATCGACAGTACAAAGTGACGCTTGGTAAAATTTACCTTTCCTTCTGGCAGATTGTCTACTTGATTAGGTACTTCTCGAGCAAGGTCGAGGGGATGTCTTTCACCCTCGACCATCTGTTCAGGCTATACAACCCCCGTCTCTATCGATGTGGCCTGATAAATTTGCAACGCCGATCCTCGAAGTCTTTCTTCTCAGCATCGACGAATATAAAGAATGAGGGTGGATGAGCTGATTCGTTTGAGTCAAGACCTCCAACCTGATTCCCGCTGAAAAGATGTCATTCCTATAGGAATGGAATATGAAGCGTAAGTACAAAATTATCGAGTGTGAATCATTACCTCGACGTTCCCGTCTTCTTTTGAACTAACTCCTCTTTTAATGATGCATCCCTTGCTTGGTATCCAGGTGCGATTGCGGACCTCCCGGGCTGGGTTCAGCTACTAGCTTCCACTTTCTCATACGCCGATCACGTCTGGCCTTATTTTGACAAAAGATGATGGGAGGTCAAAAACCACGGCGAGCCTTCATTATTTGCATACATAGATCCCTTAGCGAAATACTTCTTAGCAAAATACTTATCAGGACGCCCCCACCCGGTGAGGAAGAAACCCCAAAGCCTGCCAAAGACAAGAAAATGAAGAAGGGGTCGCCGGCGAACTCCGCGAAGCTAAAGAAAACCAGGTTCTAAAACCTAAGGCCGGTGGCCTTAACTCCGGAAACTGCCGAACATCTTCGTGCTGAGGACGAAGCGAGAGATGGTGTTAAGGGCGAAGATGATGACTGCACGTTAGTGATTAGGAGAAGAGGAAGCAATGATGCTTCAAAGGCTGCTGAACTAGAGGCTGTCAATGTGGTTCAGTCTCAAGCTGAGGAGGTCTCCGAGGGAAGCTCGAGCAAAGTCCGAAAGTTGACTGGTGACAAGAATGAGGCTTGTCCTGAAGGGCACTTGGTCTATGAGCTCGGAGAGCCCAACCCTGAGGCTCCTCGAAGGAGGGAGAAAGTCCTGATTGAGCCACTCGGGGTAATTGATGTGGACGACTCTCCACCAGGCCCATCGTTCTCTGGGGGGCAAATATGGGATGCCCAAGATATGAAGACTCCTGATGTGGGAACATCCCACGGGGAGAATGACATCTTCGGAGAATGCCTTGCCGGGATCGAGGAGGGCCCCGACCTTGACGCCTCGTTCATTTTTGAAGAGGATGAAAAGCTTCGAAAGCAGGTAAACTTTGCTTAACAACTATGTTTATAGTATGATTTTTGCCTTTCTAACTCCCTTTCTTTGTGATAAGGCTGTGATGCTCAACTACCAAGCTTTTTCCAAGTCTCGGGCAGTTACATCTCGCATTTTTGTACGTTAAAGTTTCATCGTAAGTTAATCAACGTAAGCTCGGGAATGAGATTAATTTAGAATTATAAGTATTATGCTATTTCAAACAAGAGATAAGTAATTTCGTGAAGGTGAGAGGGCATGCAAATTGAAGAAAATGAGTTTTGTCGAAGTTTATCAATTTAGGAAAAAATACAGCCCGAGCTATAATACCCCGTATTATGGACTAGTACCATACATGGTACCACATGACCATGATAGTGAAGTATATAAGGTATGTTAAAAACGAGTGGTATTTTAAGTAATTTGAGACATTCTTAATTATGACGGTAATTGGTTAATTACCGGGTAGCGGGACATTACTTAATTAATTAATTAACTATGGGATAAGATCAAATTTCCCACCCCCCTAACGTGGCTGCCCAAAGGGGCCTTGATGATGAGTATTAACTCACACAAAAAGGTGGCAAATTTTGGAGGGGTTCTTTGCTAAGTCATCACCTAGTGGGGCCCACACAACTAAGGTAAGACTTCTTAAATCCAACTAATTTCATACAAGATAGGATCATTTCACATATAAAGATACAGTGCAATTTCATACAAGATTGGATCATTTCACAAAGAAAGATACAGTGCAAATTTCATACAAGATATGATCATTTCACAAAGAAATATACGGTGCAATTTCATACAAGAATGATCAATTCACAATCTTCAATTCTAAGGGAGCACGGTACAATCTTTCTCAAGAATATCATGTGAATATTTCCCTACCTCGATCCGTCGGTACGTGTTTTCGCAAAAGAGAATCGGTTCAGGCATGTTAAGGCTAATCCCTTCTTTCATTTTGGCATGATCTCATAATTACACGAGTTTGATAACGAGGCATAAAGAAAAATCATATCCCGGAATTTACGTATATTTTGCTAGTCTCGCAAGTTACGTATATTTTTCTAGTTTTGTAAGGTACAATATTATCTTTATCGAGACTTCATATTCATTTGAGGATTTCCTTATTTCATTCAAAAGATCAGAGAGTCTGTGTATAAAATATTATATTATTTTCATTACCATCGAGCTATAATCGATGGGCAGGCCCCTATTGGGAAACCTACTATGGCCGACTGCCTATGAGCGAGCCGAGTTGGCCGAGATACAGAGCCTAGTATGGCCGAGCGCCTATCAGCGAACCTACTACGGCAGAGCTGTTATATATATACCGAGCCTTAAAAGGCCGGACAACTATTTTACTTACTATATTGAGAGAGTTGAGTCAGTATCAGTAGGAAAGCATATCTTCAGATTATCTTTGCCTTCCAGTTTCTTTCAATTATTATATTATCAGTTCAGTTCATCTTTAACTATATTACATTACATACTCGGTACATTATTTTGTACTGATGTGTCTTTTCTGGGGGCGCTGCATTTCATGCGTGAAGGTTCAGACAGACATACGGGTAGACCTCCTAATTAGGTGTTGCCTGAGTTCAGCTTGATCGGTAAGCTCCATATCATTCGGAGTTTCCGGGTCTGGAGCTTTATGTACATCTTGTGTATATATGTATATATGTTATGAGTAGGTCGGGGAGATGTTCCGATCACAGTGTGTGCATCAGCAGAGGCTTGTAGACATATCCTTTCAGTTAGTGTAATATGTTGGGATTTCAAGTCTTATATGTATATTTTTTTGGTTTGTCAGCTGCAATAATTATGACGGCCTTGTTGGCCTAGCTTTATATTGATATTTAGTCATCATTCGCAGTTGTCTTGCTATATGGCCCATGACCAGAGTATGACATCACATGTTCAGAGTTCCTTAGTCGCAAGTTGGTACGCAAGGATAGGTAAGGCACCGGGTGCTGGTCTCGCCCCCAGGTTCGGGGCGAGACAAAAGTGGTATCATAGCAAATCTGTACTAGGTAGTCTACAAGCTGTGTCTAGTAGAGTTTTGTTTATGGGTGTGTCGTGCACCCATTCGCAGATTTTTGCATCATGCTTATGATGAATGTAAGGTCTCCAGCAGAACCTGAGGATACTAAGATGTGCAAGCTTCTTGATAAGGATCCCTAAGGAAAGAATGCCTATCCACTTTTACGATAAAAAGGAAAAAGAGAATCGAAAGGTAGACATAAGTTCAAGCAAGTAACAAAAGCAAGGTGAAAAAGGGTACGAGGTACCTAGTTAATGAAGATTATCGGTATTTTCAATGCACGCAGAGGAATATAAGCCTTTTGAGTTACCTTCAATAGTAATAGAGGTATCCACAATTGGCTACATCGATCTTTGTTATGCCCTACCGGAGCTAACATATATGGTTTAAGAGAAGAACGTGATATCAGGATCCGACTGGAGTTAGAGTAACCCAAAATGGTGAATGGATTATTTGTGTTAGTTGACATCTCCAAAGAATATTACAAATGTGCTAATAGATCTTCTGGTGAGACACCCAAGTGATGCAATCTAGAATATTACAAATGTGAACACTAGCATGATTAAAAATTCCGAAGATAGGCACTGAAAGCCTAGAAGGGATAAATATTACCTTAGTGTGACTCTCGTCCCTAGTAGAGTAAGGACGTTGAGAAACCCAAAGAGCTGATGAATGAAGCAATGAGAGCTAGCAGCGAAAGAAGGTCTTGTTGAAGTTTTCACAAGAAAGGGATAGGCAGGAATATTAGCAAAGTAATGAGAAGAGAGATAAGGAAGAATTATGAGTAGGATATGATACATGGATGACAACGGTAGATCAAAAGATGAAAGTATTACGGAGTCGATAGCCAAGTGAAGGAAAAGACAAGAGGTGACAGGCCTTGAGACAATAAAAGTGTACAGACCAAAAGTCACATCCTCATTTCAAGAAATGAGTTGGTGAGTCCGATATGATTACCAGAACAAAAATTTAGACCCCCGGAGTAAGAGAAATTTGCATGGACTAGTGAACAAGATAAACTCAACATCAATTAGGGATCGAATGATGTGATAATCGTCGACATCCAGAGAATTTCAAAGATCGCTTCCAGCAATAATAAAATGGACAACAAAAGAAGATTCATAAAAAATTCAGATAAAGGTCATTCAGGAAGACGCTTCCCTAAAGCAAGCAATGTGAGCAGAGTTAAGCTTAAGGGATTGTATGTGATAGTTATACTAAGTGTCACCCTCGCTAGTAAAGAATTTTGTTATCCTTGGTACAGAAGGATTACCGCAAGGCGAGTAAGGGTCATCGATGATGTGAACAGACGCCAAAGATGAAAAGGTAAAACATCTACAGATAGATCACCGTAGTGCTAAATCTTAGTACTCCCTAAATGGGGGAATATGGACTGATATGGCATTAAGTGATAAATAAGTGGTTCTAGTAATTATGGAATGATAAAGGAAGAATGCCATAAAAATGAGAAAGGGATGAGATTGCAGTTATTCAAGTCCTACTGATATGCTATGATTCCAGAACATTATGTAAGCACGACGCTGAGGAAAGGAAGTAAGGCTTCCAGCCTGGGATGTTTTCGATAAATAAGGAGCTAGTGCGAGAGGTAAGTTAAGACAAAGGAAATAACCCAAGAAAGATTACTCAGAATATTGATATGAGAATGGGCCAAAGAGTAGTTAGTAGTTGATTCATGAAGAGCCCAGTTATGTCTAGACAAGAGGATAAAAGATAAATCAACATATCAATGCAAGATAAACGTAGGGAACCCCAACATGGGGAATTCAGTCTCGCAGTTATGACATTGTAATACTTGAGATATATTCATATAAGAGTTGGGGAAGTTAAAAAGGTACCGTATGAGTATTATGGAAATAAAAGAGAATGCCACTGGGAAGATAGTCGAAATATCAGTTCAGAAGCAACCCTACAAGTACAAGTGTGTGGAGGTAAGTAACCACGGATAATTATAGGCGAGGAGAGACATCAAAAATTCCATCGAGTATACGACGTAATATGTTTGCAGCTTTATGAGAGTCAGAGGGTCCACCCTAAGTACTACAATGAAAGACTAGTTGAGAAAATAAGGAAGAAAGCATCAACCTAAGCATAGTGCCCTAAAGAGGAAATGGCCGTGTAATAACAGTCTCACTATAACGTTGTATGTACTCTATAAAAAAAGCGGCACCTACCGTGGCTAACGAACGAGAAATAAAGTCAAATGTAATATTCGAGATCACATGAGTTGCACGAAAATTCCCGCATGTGTGGGAACTAAGATAAGCTAAGTATGCACGCAACAAGTTGGCAGAAGACCAGGAAAAGTAATAACTTACGTTAAAGAAAGAAGAGAAGGAACGAAAGGAACTATTCGATCAATGATCCAGAGTTTGCTACGTTATGAACGTACTTAAGGTTTTAGAGTATTATCCATACAGTATATATGTTGACAATCATACAGTCGTAGAAGATTCCGGTATAGTTAAAAGAAAGAATTGAGCCCAAGTCATAAACAAAAGATTGAATTATTAGAAGATTGTACCCTGGATATTCCATAGCATCCATGTAAGGCTAAAGTAAGTAATAACACTGAGATCCGTAGATCATAAGATAGCATAAGCCTACATAAAGGCTGATCAGAAGAAAGAGGAAATGAAAGAGTTACATCAACTACGTAAATTAGGAGTTTGCTTATTGGACCCATAAAGTTACAGACTTCATGACTGAGAACATTATAGAATCACTCTTAATGTCAAAGGTACAAGATAAATAGTACAGTAGTCATATTTTATAACGGCTCTACGATAAAGCTAGTTAGACGTGTCCCAACCACACAAGAAGTCAGTACGAAGCTCCCCGGATTGTGTATGCACCAAAGGTGCAAGTATTATAATAGAGTTTCAAGTTATGGACATGAATTACATCTAAGGTTAAAGGAAGGTCATGAAAGAGATGGAAGATTGATACGCTTAATTTACACCTTAAAATAGGGTAAGCGATCGTTGTCAAATATAGTAACCCAACAAGGTTGGGGTCGAATCCCACAGAGAACAATATGAGGGCGTTTAGGAATGCTAGAGAATTATCACTTATCGTGCAGTGCCAAACAAATATGATTTTGGGTTTTTGATAATTGTTTATAACTAAATGCGAAAATATAAACTAACCTAGAAAGCAATTAAAATGATCGATGGCAACAAGTATCGATGCTTCGGGTATTACACTCGAGTAACGATCCAATGTATTTCACGATTTTACAAATATGAGCGGGTAATGTTAATTAGCCACGGATAACATTTCTTAATTAGCTTTTCCCAAAGACTAACAAGACTTCCTAATTGAATTATCCCTAACCCAATTAGGAGATTAAGCACTTCCGAGTTTGGCTACAAGTAGTTCAATCCTATCCCTAGGTAGAATCTATAAAATGAGGGTTAAATCCTCAAGTTCTTGTTAATTAATCTTTCCCAACCCCAAATAATCTTTTCCAAAACTAATTCGGAGTTAATGGGCGAGTCCTAGGGTTAGCTAATCCCTTTGGAAACATTAAAGAACAAGAATAATTAAAATAACAAACACCCACTTCACAAATATATGAAAATCATTCAATACATAAGCACAACAAGGTATTTAATCCACACTTTAAACATGAATATTCCCATAAACCATATTCAAGTGTTGGAAAAATACTACACACTTAGATATTCAATACAAAACAAGGAAATGAAGAAATAAACATAAATGGGTAAGAAATCCTTAACCACAATGGTGAAATCTTCAAGACCCAAGTGTGTGTGCAAAGCCCTAGCTTCAAAACTTGTTCCTCTCTACTCAAAATACATTTACAAAACTGAAGAAATGTCCAAAGATCGATCTCTAATGGATGCCTAAGATGTTGCCAAGGTATGCTTTTTATAGTGGGCCAAAAATTCGAGTAAAAAGTGGACAAAAACACCCCTGTCGGGCTGATATGCGATCGCCTGTTGCATAACAGGGATGCGATTCGCATCTTCACTTTTTCCGTCGCACATCAAAACCCTAGGTCCTAGAGGTTCATCGCATTTGAGATATGCGGTCCACATTAGTGATGTGCAATCGCATTCGTGCGTCGCATTTGCAATGTAGCTTCAGGCATCAGATGGTGATGCGACTCAAATGCGAACCGCATTTGAGATATGCGATCGCATATTCGACCGCATTTCACTCATTNACATGTTGCATATGCGATCGCATTCGTCCATTGCTCCCCTCTTTTCTATTCTTTACTCTCTTTTGCTCAATTTCACTCCAATTTGACCTTAACCACTTCATGGCATCATTTTTCTGCAAAAAGAGTAATTATACACTGATAGTAACCTTAAATATCCATTGAGCAACACAACTTAGAGCTTTTGCTTGTCCTCAAGCAAATCAAAACTAATAACTCAATGAGGTTCTACTCTTTTAGACGCAAGTTTCATTGCTCATATTCACAATTTACATTTTTCGCTTAAGCATTAAACTTATGAATTTGGTTGGTACCAATAATTAATCTCAAGTATGCATCTTAATTGAATAACTCCCTCATTTACAAGCAATTTCAAGAAGTGCACATTTTTTATTTTAAAAAAAACAATAAAGTGATAAGAAAAAGCCTCAAGGAATGACTCAACAACACTAATCTACTATACATGCTCGACTCATTTATATCTATATATTTCACCATCCAATCCTAATTCATATGCCCTCACAAGAACGAAAGAAAGTCCCAACTCACAATATTTACAATATCAACAACAAGGGACATATTTACAAAGTCACTCACACTCACAAAAACGTTCAAGTGCTACAAACAATCATACCATAGGCTTGCCCTTATTTTAATTCATAGCATATTCAAGAATATTCAGTTGGAGATCCCATAAGGACTTTATAAGCTTGTAACGTAGGTTTGGGGAAAGGTAGGATACACATTTGGGAAATGGCTACACCCTCCTTGAACACTACTCACATTTTTCTTCCTTTTTGCACTTTGTGTCAATTCAAACCACATAGCCTCATTTGCACTTAGTTACTAACCTAGAACCATTTTCATACCTCAATTCCTCTCTTCAAAGCTCCCATATTCTTTTTGTGCTTTTCTTTTGTATTTTCCTTTTGTATTTTTCTTTTGTATTTTTCTTTTGTACTTTTCTTTTGGAGCTTGATTTCAAGAGAGTACCTTCCTAGTTTCCATTTTGACACTACACCCCCAACTTAGGCTTTTTGCCTCATTCTCAATATTCAAGGAGGGACGTGTTCAAAAGAGGAATTATTTTTCAAGAGAGAAAGGCTAGTATTGAGGTGACCAAAGAAAAAGTTCAAGGTTCAAATGGGGTAACTAGTGATAACATGTAAACAATGGTGGCTTGAAAGGCTAACGGGTTTTTAATAAACACAAAGAATGCCTAAGATCATTTCTCCAACCAAACATACTATCAGTAGCATTGAAAAACCAACCGGGCAAGTTCTAGATGATGGAAGCAAACACAAGAATTATTTATACAAACACTAACACACATGGCACATGAATCGATCAAGGATGGATCAATTTCTTTTTATTATTAAATTATATATAATATTTTCTTTTTTTATTTCGAGCTAGTATGTAAAGAGTCACTACAAGAGCCAAGAATTTATCACAAAAAATGTTTTGCACCATGCAACTTATT
>MDKH01028373.1:0-23244 GCA_005239495.1 Nicotiana undulata
GGCCTAGCGGGTTCAACGTTAGGCACAGTCACAGCCTAAAGGGTGGGAATTTGGGTCGTGACAGAAGGAGAGCCTGCTTAAGTTTCAACAAATAATTAGGAAGATGTCCACAGCCGGTACGAGTCAAAGATAAGGATTGAAGATGACCATGTCGGTTCTACATCATCGGCCAAAGCACAGGAGAAGAGTAGAGAAAAATCAAAGGATGACTACGACGCAGACAGATGGACTTCGAGAGGCCGGTTTTTGCCTTATGAGCGGACCGAAGGTCGTGGCAGAAACTTCCGGGAAGCAAACAAGTTCACCATTGACAAAGGGACCAATCATGGTCGAAACAATAAATCACTTCAGGATAAAGAGACGTCGGGGTCTCGGGATCCTTCTTACCCCAAGTTATCGGAATATAACTTCAATGTCAGTATAGTGGAGTTAGTATCAGCCATCAGAAATATTAAAGATGCATGATTCCCAAGACCTATGCGATCCGATTCCATCCAGAGGGATCCCAACTTATGGTGTGAATACCATGGGACGAACGACCACCGAACATGGGACTGCCGACACCTCTGAGAAGAGGTGGCAACACTATTGAAGAATGGTCACCTTAGAGAATTATTGAGTGACCGAGCTAAGAACAATTATGGTCGTAACAGAGACAACACGGAACCTTCAAAGTAGTAGAAGAACTCCTATTCCAAACGATCAATATGATCTTCAGGGGAATGAGATAACGGGGTCACCTTTCGACATCGAAGAAGATGAAAGTATCAATAACTCATAGTAAAAGACTCGGGGAAGATGATATCACTTTCACGGAGGAGGACGCAGACGGATTATTGTTACCACACAAGGATGCACTGGTAATTTTCTTTAAATGTGTTGGATTTTAAGATTAAACGTGTTCTAGTGGATCCAGGAAGTTCGGCTAGTATCATACAATGGAGAGTTTGGAGCAAGTTAAACTTAGCGGAAGAATTATTCCGGAAACAAAGCTCCTCTCTGGATTCAACCTTGCGAATGTAACGACCCGGGGAGAGATTTTGCTTCTCCCTAATGCTGAAGGAGTAATGAAAACAACTCTCTTCGAACTAGTAAATGGTGACATGGGGTACAATTTCATCTTGGGAAGTCCATGGTTACACGAGATGAAAGTTGTACCCTCAACATATCACCAATTGCTGAAGTTTCCAACACCCGAAGGAATCAAGCAGATAAGAGGTGAGCAACTGGCATCAAGAGAGATGAATGCAATTTCGGTTTCCAGTAGCAAAGGGAAGGAACAACATAGTAATTACAGGAACCGAAACTTAATCCTAAGCTATAAGAGACAGACACAATGAAGTCCACAGTAGAGGAACTGGAGCAAGTTGCATTGTTTGAAGAATTCCTAGAAAGAAAATTTCATTTGGGGAAAGGACTGCACCCGGAGCCCAGGTCTAGTTTTATTGAATTCCACAAATTTAATGCCGATTGTTTTGCATGGTCGCACGAGGATATGACAGGTATCCTGACAGAAGTAGTCGTGCACAAGCTGAGTTTGGATCCCAACGTACCTCTGGTAAGACAAAAGAAATGCCCTATTGCCGAGGCCAGGACTAAATTCGTCAAAGAAGAGGTAACCAGCTTGTTTAATATCAGTTTGATCCAAGAGGTTAGATATCCAGACTGGCTAGCCAATGTAGTAGTAGTTCTGAAGAAGAACAATAAATTTCGCATGTGTGTAGACTATAAAGACCTTAATAAGGCTTGCCCAAAAGACTCGTTCCCACTGCCAAATATCGATCAAATGATTGATTCCACGGCCATACACGAGTTAATGAGTTTTCTCGATGCTTATTTTGGTACAACCAAATCAAGATGAACTTGGAAGATCAGGAAAAGACTTCGTTTATAATGAATTTTGGTACATATTGTTACAATGTGATGCCCTTTGGGTTGAAAAACGCCAGAGTCACTTATCAATGACTCGTAAATAAGATGTTTGAAAAGAAAATAAGAAATACTATAGAAGTTTATATAGACGATATGCTTGTTAATTTTTTGAATGCAGGTGACCAGCTTAAGTATTTGCAAGAAACATTCGACATCCTGATGAAACATTACATGAAACTTAATCCTGAGAAGTGCGCGTTCGGGGTAAGCTCTGGCAAGTTTCTGGGATATTTGGTCTCACAAAGGGTAATTGAGATAAACCCTAACAAAATCAAGGCCACAGAGGATATCCAGGATCAATTATCGAACGTAAAGGAAGCCCAAATGTGATGACTCAAAGGGGTCATCTTATGTTTTAGAACTCGATTTCGTGATTTTAGCCTTAAAAATCTCATTTTTACCCTCCTCTATTTGTGTGCACATTCCGAGCGTGTTTCTGGAAAGCTTTTATGTTGAAAATGATAAAATAATAATTTTTGCCTTAAAAGTTGATTTTAGTTGACTTCGGTCAGCGTTTTGAGTAAACGGACCCGGACCCATGTTTTGAAGGTCCCGGTGGGTCCGTAAATATGCGACCTGGGCGTATGCCCGGAATTAAATTCCGAGGTCCCTAGCTCGAGATATAAATTTTCGTTAAAAATTGAAAGATTGAAAATCTAATGATTTTAAGAATTTGGTTAATGTTTGATCTTGTTGGTATTGGTCCCGTATTTTAGTTCCGGACATTTACACCTTATCTGTGAAATTTGGTGAGAAACAGAGTTGATTTGACGTGTCAGATATCCGGTTGAGAAAATAGGAATTTTAAAGTGTTCCTGATTTTCATATGCTTTGATGTTAAATCCGTAGTTCTAGGCGTTATTTTGGTGCTTTGATCGTGCGAGCAAGTTCGTATGATATTTTTAAACTTGTGTGCATGTTTGGTTTGGATCCCCGAGGGCTCGGGTGAGTTTCGGATAGGCTACAGGATGATTTGGACTTGGAAAATTTGGTGTAAATTGCTGAACCTGGTATCTGGTTTGTTATTCTTCGCGATCGTGTAGTCACTCTCACGATCGCGAGGGAGAACTAGGATGGAAGGAAATCTTACTCTACGCGAACGCAGAGCAACAGGGGCATTACCCTTCGCGAACGCGACATGTCTATCATGAACGCGAAGAAATGGGACCTAGGGGAGGGGAACTGACCATACTCATCGCGAATGCAGAACTTGGCTCGCAAATGTGTAGGCTGGTGGGAATAAGCCTTTGCGAACACGAAGAGTAACCCGCGAACGCCTAGGCTAATAGAGACGTTGCTTCGCGATCGCGACAGGCCCTTTACGAACGCGAAGAAGGACTTCCCAGTGAATTAAAACAGACCAGAACATGATTTCTTCAAATATTTCACAACTCTGTCATTAGAACTCGACCTAGGAGCGATTTTGAAGGGGGGAATTCAACACCAAATCATAGGTTTGTACTCTTCAACCCATTTCCTTCAATTTCCATCATCACCCATTAAATTCCTAGTCCTAAATCTTGTTCTTTCATGGTAGAAATTAGGGATTCTGGGAGAATTGGGGATTTTTGCAAATTGGGGATTTAGACCTCGATTTGGGATCGGATTCCAGAACTAATTACATATTCGGGCTCGGGTGTGAATGGATTTTGGTCCGAACCTCGAGTTTTGACCAAGAGGGCCCGAAGTCGATTTTTGACTTTTTGGGGGAAATGTTGGGAAAGCTAAATTTATGCATTGAAATTGATTTCTTTAGCAATATTTGATGTTATCAAGTTAATTATGGCTAGATGCGAGTGGGTTGGAGGTGGAATCTAGAGGAAAAGCGGTAATGGAGCAGTGAGAGGCATGTGGATCGAAGTAAGTGTTGTGTCTAACCTTGACTTGAGGGAATTAGGAACCCTTGGACTATGTGATTATGTGAAATCCATGTTAGCGGCGTATATGCTGTCGCGCCCCCTTTTTCTATCGCACGGGTTAGGTACAGAGAGATCGGGTTTTATGAAATTCTGGACAACTCCTTAAAGGAAAGTTTTAAGGAAGAGTCGCCACCTAACGATTTTTATGGTGCGTTAGGGCACCTAGAGTTGATAACTCATAAACTAGTTTGCATTACCAGAGATCGGGTAAGGGCTTGAAATTATCCCAAGGGGAAGGTGTTAGGCACCCCTCAAGATCCACAATTGTGGGTCCCAGCCAAGAAATTATGTGAATTTGGACGATGAACAAGTAGCAAGCAAGGTTCATATAAGAGGGGATTTCAAACAGGTGTGAAAATCTTTAAAGGTTTATAGAAAACATTAGAATAAAAGTTGAAAAGGAACTGTCCTAGGTTTAAAGTAATACGGATCACATCAATGCAATACCCAGTATGTCACGCCTCGATGAGGGGCTACACGTGATATTAGCGCACCGGTCATCATATCCGCATTCTACCCTTCCCACCCCGTAAAGGTTATTTAAAGCGTGTGTGTTGGTCACGAATGCTTATTGCGTGCTATTACCCGTCCCATCCTATCAGTCCTGGAGGGTGTTTACGACTACTATTCCTACAAGGCGACTACTAGGCTGACCCCTAGGTTTAAAGGATAAACTCTAAGCGACATACAATAACAGTTAGGACTACATATAGAGGAAGCATACAAAAAACAAATATGGGCTCATAAATCCCTCCACAGGTTGTATACGTAAATAGCACGACTCAAGCACATAAAGGAGTCTCAAGGAAAGAGTTTAAAACATAGGTTTTAAGTTTGAAAACAGTAGGCTTAGGAACTTTGGTTTTCAGAAAATAAGGCAAGAAGTCAATTAAAACAGAGCAGTTTAAAGAAGAATTGATTGGAAAAATCCCGTAATTCAAAGGCAATAGCAGGATAAAAAATGCACAGCAGTTTTGATGGAGTTTCAAATAAACGGATGAATAACCTTTAGAAAACAAATAATCAGAAGTAAAGCAAAATTTGAAAGTAAAACTGAGTAGTTTCAAACAGGGGTGACTTACTTTGAAATCAGTGATTCAAAAATAAAGCAGGAACCAGTAGTTTAAAGGAGTTTTAGCAAAAGAGAGCGAGTGCACAGAGACCAATAATTAAAAGATGGAACAAGGGTTGAAGCAAAACAGAATGATCTTGTAAAATGGGGGGATTTGTTTTTAAAAAAGTCAATTGATTGCTGAGCATGCTGGAGTAAAAGAATTAATGACACACATCGAGGTTCTCAGGAAAAAGGCTGATTAGTTTTACAGGACACAAAACGGTTGATTGGGTTTTAATAAGTATTGGGCCTAAGGTTTGCCTATGCGTCGTACACATTGCCTATTTTGTTTTGAAAGGTGAGCATGAATACTTTAGTCCTGATTTTAAAGATATACGAGAAAAATACATTTTGCAGAAAATGTTTTAAAACCTTTAACCATATTTTAGCGAGATTACTAGATTAGAACATTAAGCGTTTAACAGGGCGCAATGGAAAATAGGCACTTTGAAAATAAAGTCCTAAAGAGCAGGATATCTAATGCACACATGAATAAGTAGAATCCTATAGGCATGTCTTCTACATGCAATGCTTGTGAAGATGCAGTAGTAGTACATTATGACAGTTTTGTATTACTGGTTGTAGTTATTAACGGGGAGCAATGTTTATGAAATTATATGAATAGGCATGCGGGAATGAAGAGCCTAAACAGGATTTCTAGTGCATGAGATGCATGTCCTAAACAGGATGTCTATTTCACACATAGGGAAATAGATCCTATGGTCATGGTTTCTACCCATTATTATACTAACATGCATATTCCCCTCCCTCATTTACTATCCAGCCCCAATATTGTTTACAAATTATTACAAGCCAAATAAGTGAATCACAGTAATGAAAGGAAAAATAAGAAGTTACTTCTATAGAGAGCTTTCAACCAGGCCCATTTTTTCCAACCCCAATCCTTTCGAGTTTCACAACCTCACATGGCTGAGTGCGGCAAAGCTCCATAGGGCTCTTGTGGGTCCCTGGCCAATACTAGCACCCAAACATAATTGCCAAAGTTGAACAAGTGCAGTGTGGAATTACAAGCCTTGTGTGTCATAGTTCAATGGGTACTCAGAGGCACCCAAGGCAGTGCTCACACGAAGGGGGTAGAACCTAAATTTCTAAGAGTAGTGTGAAGTTCTAGAAGGAAAGAAAAGAGACCAGATTCAGTTGAAAAGAGTTTATAAACTGAAGAATTGTTTTTTTTTTGGAAAATAACTTTGAAGACAATAGTGGGATCAGCAAGGAAAAGATCATAATAAATTCAACAACACAAGGGCAATGGGATGTGGGGACAAATAAGTCACATAGTAGGTAGAAGAAGACACATAAGTTCAGTAAACTTGGTTAAACCCAATTGCATAAGTCAGAGAGGTTCAAGGGGACCAGGGGGTAGCAGGATTCACACATGACACTAAGAAATGATGGAAAATAGCATAATAGATGCATACAGGAATAGGCAAGGCACATAACAAGTACTGATTCAATCATAAACATGTAAGTACCAAAGGGATAAGCATAGCAAGTATTGATAAACAAACAGGAAATTAATTACATGTTGAACAGTAGAAGCATAAGTACAAAACAATTAGGAATATGATGAACTGAGATAGTAGTAAACACATAGGTTTGAAAATTTGAATCTAATTAGAACATACCAATGATAAGAGAGAGCACAACAGAATGCAAGAGCAAAGTGAGAGCACAATGTTAGCCTTGGCTTACAACCGGCTAACAATAAACAAGAGCAGAGAGAATAGTAGTAGAACAAGGAAAGAAAGAGAGCAAGAGTTCTAGCACAAGAGAAGCTTAGAATTGTTTTCTTCTCCGTGTCATTTACAATGAATGAGCAGAAGTATATATAGTTGAAAAGAAAATAGTAAATAAGGTAAAAAATCAAGTCAAGTAGTAATTAAGAGGACTCAGAATCAATTAGCGTAAAATCAACAAAGGTACTCCCTTAAATGAAGGATTTGAATTCAAATCAATATTAACATGCAGCAAATAAGGGAAGTAATCAGTTGAGAAGCTGATTTAATCATATAAGGAAGAGTATAGAATAGAGCATGCGATTAGGACTAGATACAGGATATACCAATTAAGGAAAGTGTATCAAAGTAATTGACATCATTTTATACACACAAAATAAGGCAGAATAGGGTTTCATTAGGGAAATCAATCAAGAAAATCTTGGGTGGGATTCAAATCACAGGGAGTCAATGTCAATTAAGGAAATATGACAACAACAAGGAGTCAATCGAAATCAGGCAATTAGTTAACAATAAAGAACAAAGTAGTTAATTAAGGCAAGGAGTCAAAGAACCTAGGTACAGAGTAGGCAATTAGGGGTAAATACATAAAAGGTTCAATTAAGGAAACAACCAGTAAGAACCAAGAAATAACACGGTTAATCAGAGAATAAGGTAAGAAATAATCAAAGGATGTAAAGAAAATATAAGAATAATTTGAGAAAATCAGTACATGGTACCATCACAGCAAGTTAGTGAATCAGAGACTCAAAATAACACTAGTTTTAAGGAAAATAACATAGGTTTCCATGAATAAGCAAACAAGTCGAGCATAAGCAGAAAACAATCGACTCTGAAACCCTAATAGAGGCATACTAGGGTAAAAATCACAAAGTATTCCAATTAAACGAAGCAGTAACCATGAGAGTTAAACACAGCAAAATCAGGTGGCAAATAATCAAGGACGAACTTCAGAATTCAAGCAAAGTGGAAAAATCAACATGAACTAGTTAGGGTTGAGAAGGAATATAATCGATTAAAACTCATGAGAAACAGAGAATAGGTGCTTAAAAATCAGAAATCGTTTTTTTGAAGAAACGATTTTCAGAAACCCTAGTTTCAAAAAGGAGACAAAAAATTTAAATTTTTCTTAAGAATTATGAAGATCAAGTCGAGAATAGTGTAAATATAAGAGAATGAGTTTGAAATCGTTAAAAAATAAAGAGATTCAAGAGATCTAGGTCAAGATTAGGGTTTCATAAGAACCAGAGAAAGGTAGGAGAACCTGCCGTGGAACTCAGGAATAACGATGGTTATAGCACCATCGAGTCAAACCCCACCGGAGAAAGGCCGGAATCAACCAGGCAGAGCCCCAGTAGCCGTTTGGTTATGGTAATACCCATGGAGGTCTCAGA
The DNA here is from genome assembly GCA_005239495.1 of Nicotiana undulata. NCBI lineage: Eukaryota > Viridiplantae > Streptophyta > Magnoliopsida > Solanales > Solanaceae > Nicotiana > Nicotiana undulata. The sequence continues at coordinate 8,117 of MDKH01028373.1, forward strand.
GACGAAGTAAGACGGAGCAAGGTGGCATCAAGGCGGCTGGTGGTCGAAAGGAGAGAGGTCGGAGGTGGCCGGAGAGGAGATGAACTCCATCGGAGAAGAAGATGAACCAGAAGGTTCTAGAGAGAAGGGAGAGGGAAAGAGACGAGATGAGAGAGAGAGAGAGGTGTCTCGAAGAGTGAAGGGTCAGGGGGTGGTTAGAGGGTTAATTACGGTAAGCTTTGATCTGGGTCGTTGATTTGAATTAATAACGGCTCAGATTGAAACATGGATTGGGTCGGGTAGTTTTTTAGGGATTGGGCTTGGTGATTGGGCTGGGTATTGGGTTGAAGTGGGTCAGATGGGTTGGGATTAATTGGGTTAAAGAGGTTAGGCTAAAATTGGCTAAAATTTAAATAAATGTGGCTAGCTCTTAAATACCCACTAAAAATAGATAATTAATTAATTAATTAAAATAGCCAATAATTATAAAAAATAAATTTAAACTAAAATAGGTAAAATTACAGTAATTAACTAATATTAAGTGTAAAAATACATAAAATTCGAATTAAAATAATATAAAATGTCCAATTGGGGCATAATTGCAAAATTATTGTAATTGGAATTAAATAAGACACAATTGGCTAATTTGTGAAATAATTAGATTTTAATAGATAAAAAATGATTATAAATAACATACTGAGCTGGGAAATATTTTTAAAATTATTCATAACATAATTTATGGATTATTTAATTATGAAATATTTAAAAGAAGCAGGAAAATAACTTAATAAAAATATGAAAAATAAGGAAAAATACTCAATATTACGAAGAGTAATTTAGAAAGCTTATATGCAAATTTGCAAATAGTTTGAGGAAAAATTGGGTATCAACAGCTGCCCCTCTTTACCCGGGAAGGATGAAAGAGTTGTCGGGTAAAGATATGATGGCCAATTTTGACCGAGTGGAAATTGGACGAGAGATTTAGGATGCACCCTGGTTTCTGAGTTGCCTACATATCCCTGGGTTTACAGGAATCAGGCCGTATGTAGTTCCGGAATCATCAGCGATATATACCGGTGATGTTTCACAAGAACGGACGCAAGGTGCAAGGTAAGGCAAAATTGGAGGTCTTACGGTGTTGTTTTGGAGAACTGGAGAGGTCCGCTCCTGCCTGGTTGGCTTTTCCGGCTGGATTACCTGCAAGTAAATAACAATTATATATCGTGCATAATATAAATATGATGTAAGTTCCCGTTGGACTATGAATGTTGTCTTCGGACAATTTAGGATGATGTCCTTAGACCATGATGTCCTGGGCCATGAATCGCTTGGTGCGGGATTCACAGGCTATGAAATGATGTTCTCGGGCCATGAAGATGGTGCCTCTAAACGATGACGGCTTTGGACAAGTTGGAGATATTTCAGCCCATGAAGAATGCAGTAGTATGATGTTGACAAGACAGAGCTTAGTCTTGCGATTTGCGAAAGAAAAGAGGGGAAGAGCTTAGCCCGAAAGAAAGCGTAAATAAATAGCTTAACGCAAAGTGATTGCTTTGAAAAGGTAGATAGGAGCTTTGCGTAATGAAGTAGAATGCAGAGAGAGGTAGCGTGGAACCTCGGAAGGCGGAATGGTAGCCTTATGCACTGCAGGAAATAAATGCAGGGGAGGTAGCGCTTAACCTCGGAAGGCAGAATGGTAGCCTTATGCAATGCAGGAAATAAATGCAGATGGAGGTAGAGCGTAACTTAAGAAGGCAGAATTGTAGCCTTATGCAATGCAGGAAATAAATGCAGATGGAGGTAGAGCTTAACCTCAGAAGGCAGAATAGTAGCCTTATGTAATGCGAGAAAATGCAGGGAGACAGTGCTTAGTCTCGAAAGGCAGAACAGTAGCCTTATGCAAAGATGCGAATGCAGGGGAGGTAAAGCTTAACCTCAGAAGGCAGAATAGTAGCCTTATGCAATGCAAGAAAATGCAGGGAGACATTGCTTAGTCTTGGAAGGCAGAATGGTAGCCTTATGCAATGCAAGAAATAAAATGTGGGGGAGGTAGCGTGGAACCTCGGAAGGCAGAATGGTAGCCTTATGCAGTGCAGGAAATAAAATGCAAGGGAGGTAGCGTGGAACCTCGGAAGGCAGAATGGTAGCCTTATGCAAAAATGCGAATGCAGGGGAGGTAGAGCTTAACCTTGGAAGGCAGAATGGTAGCCTTATGCAATGCGAGAAAATGCGGGGAGACAATGCTTAGTCTCGGAAGGCAGAATATTAGCCTTATGCAATGTGAGAAAATAAAATGACAGTAAGAGTTCTTAGCTGATGATAAATTTTGGCCATATGATTGTTGTGAATGAAGCGTTGTTTGCGATAATAGTAAGCGTCGGCATGTGCGATGAGTTCGAGAGCGTATCCTTGAGAAGTATGCGTCTTGCGGGGATAATAGGATGTTTTGGGCTTTCGCCGTATTTGTGTCTGCATCCAAAGAAAAATCGTGAGTTCTATAAAGTGGAGGGTTAGTTCGTATCCCCGCTGGCTCGGCCCGGTCTATCTTCTTGATAATGATAACTTTGTTGTACCATGGGGGTAGCGTTGCTAAACAAGCTGTTTTGGGAAGTAAATATGCATGGTTTTGATAAAATATAACATATAATTTAAAACACATTTCTTTGGATGAACCAACGACCACGACGCGGTTCAAGACATTACAGCCTCTCTTGCTACGGAATTTTGAGGGTCCTCCTCAAAATTCTGCCCCAGTTTGATAGGTGAATGCGTCTGGTTGCTGCTTGTGTGGCGACCGGCTGAACTTGCTTCGGAAGTTTGAGGTCCCTCCTCAAAATTCTGCCCCAGTTTCCGAATGAGAAAATGATTTTTTTATTAAAATGTGACCGAACCCATAGGGCTGCCTACGTATCCCCTCTTAAACGGGAATCAGGTCAGGCGTAGTTTGATTTACAGCATTGAGAAAAGCATAAAGAGTTACACATAGTAACACTTGACTGCGTCTGAGTTGATTGGTTTAGGCCAAACGTCTCCATACATTTCTGCAAGTATGAGTTCTCCTCCTGTCAGCACTCGGTGAACCATGTACGGGCCTTGCCAATTGGGAGAGAATTTCCATTTTGCTTCATCTTGATGAGGAAATATTTTCTTTAACGCCAGCTGCCCCGGTGTGAATCGTCTTGGTTTGACTTTCTTGTTGAAGGCTCTGGTCATTCTGTTCTGATATAGCTGACCATGACAAACCGTGTTCATTCGTTTTCCGTTTATGAGGGCCAATTGCTCATAGCGGCTTCTTACCCATTCTGCGTCGCTAAGCTTAGCTTCTTGTATGATTCTCAGAGATGGAATCTCAACTTCAGTAGTAATGACGACTTCTGTACCGTATACCAACATGTAAGGAGTTTCCCCAGTTGATGTGCGAATCGTGGTGCGGTATCCCAGTAGGGCGAATGACAGCTTCTCATGCCTCTGCTTGTGCTTTTCTATCATCTTTCTCAGTATCTTCTTGATGTTCTTGTTGGCAGCCTCAACGGCTCCATTCATTTGAGGTATGTATGCTGTAGAATTCTTGTGTTTGATCTTGAAGGTTTCACACATTACTTTTATCAAATCACTGTTTAGGTTGGAACCATTGTCGGTGATGATCGACTCTGGAACTCCGAACCGACAAACAATGCGATCGCGGACAAAGTCGATCATGACCTTCTTAGTAACTACTTTGTAGGAGGCTGCTTCGACCCATTTAGTAAAGTAATCAATGGTGACCAGAATAAACTTGTGTTCGTTGGAGGCGGCAGGCTCGATTGGTCCAATAGCATCCATGCCCCACGCGGCGAACGACCTTGCTTTACTGGTGGGCATGTTGGATCGGTTGGCATCTTGTGGGCCACAATAGATGTACTGAGGCCAGTCATATCATCATATGACCAGGCGAATATGTCCTCATATTCCCTTAAGAATTCCGTATATTCCTCCTTTTCTGACAACGACAGATGAATGCTGATGCGTGTTTCTTTGACGTTCTCTGCGTTTCCCAGGTTGACAACCTCAGTCTCGTCCAAGTTAGACTTATTCAAAGTTCTCGACCTCTTTAATAATATCCTCAGGTATATCATCCTCGTCTGACTCGGAATCTGTTTGTTCTGTTGCCTCGTTGCATGTCACAGTCGTCTGTTCATCAAGATAAGTAATAGCAATGTTGTGTAAATAAAGTAATGGGGAGGAAAATAGTAGCAAGTAAATATAAGATTTATAAAGAAACTGGAAATGCTTTGATAAAATAATTGTTTAAACATGGGAGCTCTTTCTTGCAGAAATTAAAATGCGAAAAGCAGAAAATTCTTTAAATAAATAAACTGTAAAGAAATGCTTGTTTCGTTAGCCTTTCTACCCCGAGGCTCGATGGGCTTTGGTTGTCCTGACGGACCAATTGTTGAGATATGATCCCTTGCTCACGACCTGTATGGAAGGGCCTTCCTCCCTCTCCTCTTCAAGAATGACACAGCAGTCCATGTCCTCATCGTCCAGAATTAAATCCCTCATTGCCGCTAGCGCTTCCTCCTCGGCTGTACCATATATGATGTCAGCTGGCTGGAAAGTTTGCTCTATGTGGGGTATTGGCTGCTCCAATGGGTAGTAGGGTCCGTGCCATGGTGGCGACCAGTTCTTGAATTCCTTCCAAGTGTACTCGTACCCCAACTTCACTCCCAAGACGTTAAGCTAGCAAGACTAATAGGTTTAGGAGACCAAAAGTGGTACCGTGCTTCTTGAGTGTTATTGGCTTTGTTATTCCTTGGATATTTTTACCGAGCCCTTTGCGTGGCTCGTACCCTTGCCAGTTCAATATTCTTTTGGTCTTACTTCCCCACCACTTGTCCTTGTCAATGGCGTTAACACGTTCAACGTTGTGGTAGATTTCTCCACCCAACTTCCTCCTTCCATCGATGACCGAAAAGGTCTGGCGACCGTAGATATGGTTGCTACCGTCGCATGAATGATTACCTCTTGGTGATTCCATTCAAACTTCACATCTTGGTGTAAGGTTGATGCCACGGCCCCCGCAGCATGGATCCGAGGTCGTCCCAACAGTAAGTTGTAGGATGCAGGCACATCTATCACTTGGAAATCTACATCGAACCAAGTTGGTCCCATCTGTAAGCACAAGGTGATTTCTCCCATGGTGGACCTCTATGAACCATCGAAGACTTTTACGTTGATATCTCCTTCCTTTATCTCATGTAGACCTTTGCCCAATTTCTTGTGCGTGACCAGCAAACAGATGTTGAGGCTGGAACCCCCATCAATTAGGATCTTTGTGATGAAATGATCCTCACATTGTACCGTGATGTGTAGTGCTCCGTTATGTCCTAATCCTTCGGGTGGCAGCTCATCTTCATGGAACGTTATCTTGTGACTTTCCAGCACCTGGCCTACCATGTTGTCTAATTCCCCACTGGTGATATTGTCGGGTACGTATGCTTCACTCAACACCTTTAGCAAAGCACTCCTGTGTGTTTAACAGTTCTGTAATAGGAAGAGGATGGATATCTGAGCTGGTGTTTTGTTCAACTGGTCGAGGATTGAGTATTCCTTGGCTTGTATCTTTCTCCACTGATCGTCTGAACTTGTTTCAATGATGGGGGGACGGTTGTTGGACTGCTTGCTAGACTTGGACAAATGTTCAGGGGTATAAACTCTGCCAGTTCTCGTCATACCCTGTGCAGCGATGGCTTCTTCATATTTGCCTCTACCTTTCCTCCTTTCTTCAGCGGTATAGTCCCACGGAATGGCGTCTGAGTAAAAGGGTGACGTTGTTGACATTGTCACTGGAATAGGTGTGGTCATTCCTATTCCTACCGGAGTATATGTTATAGATGGCCGGACTACAACTTCGAGCGGTCGTACAAACTCGACTTCGATCGGCACTGGTGCCTTTTCCTTTGCGGGTGGTCTCGATTCAAACTCAAGTGGAATGGACATGTTTACCTCAGCTTCCTCAGATGGCTACATCTGGACCATGATCGGATTAAGAGTAATTGCAGGCTTCTTCGGATCACCCTCTACAATCAGCCCGATCGATCCCTCGGGATCCCAGTCATCATCAACCTCAATCATGTGGATACCACCTTTATGGTCAGGCAGCGGATTATTGTGAACATTAGAAGAAGGGTTCTTGGCTACAATGATCTTGTTATCTATGAGGGTCTGTTTTTTGTCCTTCAAGGAACGACATTCCTCGATAGTGTGTCCCTTCATGCCAGAGTGGTAAACACAGGTTTTGTTTGGGTTGACCTACTAAGAAGGGTTCTCAAGGGCGACAGCGGGAATGGGTGTGACATAACCGGCGGCTTTGAGCTTTTCATATAATTGGTCAATGGGTTCAGCTATGGCGGTATACTATTTTGGTGGACGACGGTCGAAGTTTGGGCGAGGTCTTGGGAAGTTTTGGCGATTAAGTGGTGATTGGTAGTGAGAAGGTTGGGAATTGTAGGCATTATAGACGGGAGCTGGTTGGGAGTATCTGGGCGAGGTAGGCTGATATGTGGGTGGTGGATCTTGGTAGGTGGGTGAGGGTGTTTGATATTGAAGTGAGGGTGCTTGGTAGCTTGGAGATGGTTGGTATGTGAAGGAAGGTGCGGGGTATACTTGGTATTTGGGAGGGGACTTGGCTTGCTGTGCCACCATCACGGCTCTTACATCCCTTTTCTTGGACACACTACCGGATTGTAGGGCTTTATTGGTAGCCTGTAAAGCTTCAAAATTAGTAACCATACTGTTTTTGATACCTTCCTCGATTCGCTCTCCCAGCTTGATGATATTGGAAAACTTGTGCCCCTCGACCATCATCAGTCGCTCATAATACTGAGGATCCTGAGCTTGTACAAAGAATTTCTTCATTTGTTCCTCTTCCGAGGCCGGTCTGACCTTGGCGGCTTCTGACCTCCAACGAGTAGCATACTCGTGAAAGGTCTCTGTTGGTTTCTTCTTTAAGTTCTGGATGTAGAATATATCCGGGGCATTCTCCGTGTTGAACCCGAATCTATCCATGAAGTCTGTAGCCATGCTCACCCAATTGGTCCATTTCTTTGGATCCTGGATGATGTACCAGGATAGTGCATCTCCTTTCAAACTCCTCATGAAGAGTTTCATGCGGATTCTTTCATCTTTTCCCACGCCGACCAATTTGTCGCAGTTAGTCCTCAGATGGACTCTTGGGTCACCAGTGCCATCAAACATCTCGAACTTAGGAGGTTTGTACCCCTCGGGCAGTTCGACATCGGGCTATATGCAAAGATCCTCATAGTTCATCCCCTCAATCCCTTTGACTCCTTCGACGCCCTGAACTCGGTTGGTCAATTTCTTGAGTTCCTCGGCCAGATTCCTGATGAGCATGTCCTTCTCGTCGGACTCATGGTTATGTGGTGTGGAATGAGCTACGATTTCCACATAAATGGGATTATCATAAGCCTGGAAGTGGTCTCTTGTCTGATCCTGTAGAGGCGGAGTGTTGTGGTGACATGTGTTGCGTTGTGCTGGTGGAACTAGTTCTTTTGGATGATTTGGTTGTTTGGGGATGTTTTGTGGTAAAGTGGGGTTCGGAGCATTTGGGAAGTGAACGTCTCGGACGTTGAGGGAGAATGATAAGTGGGCCAAGTTCTTGATTTGATCAAGTTCCTCTTGGAACTTTAGCAGCTTCTTCTCTAGTGGAGCCACACCCTCGTGCAGAACCCGAATACCTTGACCATCAGTGATCTCAACATGTTCATCCCCGTTGTCTTTTCTGGTACCGCTTGCATCTGCCATCTTAGTTTTACCCTTGCTTTTTCCTTTGGGAGGACTGGGAGGAGGAGTAGGAGGAGGGCCCTTTGATCTTGTGCAATAAGTTGTTGATGCCAGAGTTCACGAACTAACCTTTGGGGAAGGGGAATAACTAAAGAAAAACAAAAAAGGTAGTGAAGTTAGTGAGGAATCACAAAACATTGCGATATTGTAAACACGTAGTGCGGAAATGTAAAGCGTGTCCTAACTTGGGGGACCTATTGAGCCCGAGGTAGGCCTAGCGACAAATTAATTTGGAGAACTTAAAATACTAAATGCCTCATTTTATCGATCATAAAATAGACAAATCCAACTTGACTCTAAGAATGCGAAAAAATGTCACTAATGGCCTGTGGCCTTATTACATCAAAAGCAAAGTAAAGACAAATCCTGTCTATTTGGTCCTAGAAGGACCTTCCCCAGACTCAGCATCTCTGCTTGCCTTGATCAACATTCCCATCTCGCGGAGTCCCAGCAGCAAGTAGATCCTGGATAGAATTCCCGTTTCAGCTCCCTCGGTCTTCTGACAAGTCTCGATCCTCCTAAGGAACTTCGCCTCCAGGTCAACTATGCCTCGCTCCAAGTGTGCTAGCCTCTGAGTGGAAGTGATGGCCATTTCCTTCCATTCCTCGATCAGCTTCTTGTTGGCTATGTGGATTTTTTGATGATCTTCCTCACAGTCACGGAGCCTCTTGCGAAGCTGGTTGAGTCTAGTTGTTGCCTCGGCTTTCTCATCTATGAACCTATGTCCTCAAGCAAAACCTGGCTCAATACTTCCTCCCCAGTTATCTTCCAACCATCCCAGATAATAAGGAGAGCAATCAGCATGATACCTGTCGGGCTCGATAGTATCCTTCCCCAACCGGATCCTGCAGTGCCACAATTGCTGAGCTTGACACTTGTGAGGGATGTCCTCATTTTGGAAGTCCGCCCTGAGATGACTCATTTTCTCGACCCTTGGGATGACTTGCTTCCTCCCTCCCTGCCTCATGACTCGAATCGGGACGTAAAGGTATGTCCCTCTAAGCCCAATCAATATTAGGAAGGGAGTTTCTCTAGTCCGGATGATGAATTCGTCGGTCAGGAACCACTCGAACATCCATTGGCATTCTCTGGCTGCGCAAACATGTCGGGGATGTAGTTCATATGCTTTGGATGATGGAAAGCAATATGATCATCCCAAACTCTCCTATGTGTGTCTTGACGGTAGTTACCCCTTTGCAGATGCTCGGTGAGCCAGAGCTAGAGTAGCAGGTTGCAACCCTCAAAATGTTTTGCTCCTTGTTGACAGTTCTCCAAGGCTCAGTATATGTCTCCAATGATCATGGGTACGATGCTTAAATCCTGCCCGTCGATCCTTTCCATCAAAGTCTTGGTAACCATAGCCAATCTGGTGTGGATTCTCCCTTTCTTTGTCGGGAAGACCATCAGTCCCAAAAAGTAGAATATGAAGATGAATACCCGGTGATGAATGTGTCGTAGAGAGGTGAGGGAGAATTCTTCCTGATATGTGTGGTAAGACTGACTACGGCCATACCTCTCGTACAAGTAATCAAAGGGGATGTATGAGTCTTTCAATCAGACTAAGTCCGGATTCTTCTTGAGTCCCATCATCTTGAGAAAACCCCGTCCTATTCAGTTTTCAGGCATCAATAACCCTTGAGACTCCCAAGTCAAACCAACTAAACCCCATATCTCCTCTAGCATCGGTGTCATCTCATTATTCCCAAACCGAAAAACTGACCGATCACAGACCCGGAATAAGATGGCAGCCTCTATCACCATGTTATTAGGCTGAATGTCCAAGAGAGAGGGCAGGTTGCCCAGGTGTTTTTTGACTACTGTTTTGTTTCTTGAGTGCAAGTCTTCCCACCAATTCAGAAGTTTTGGGTGGATGTTGGTGACCATGCCGAATCTGGGGACCTCGTGCCTCATTTCTGCAAAATAAACAGGTTAGGACCTTACCCCCACCAGACTTGACTATTTAACATCAATAATTAGCATGATCATTTAAGTTCTCCAAATAAATGCACAGAACGTGAATGCGTCATTTTGGGTTCCAGGGAAACCCAATGGACTTTGGACAAGGCTATCTTAAAGGCTATTGTGCGAACAACATGTTAGCCTGGATAGGTTTGACCATGATGCATGCAACATACAATAGAGTAAGGTTTCTATTGGGGTTTTAGACTGGTACCCTTGAGGACAACTCAAGGGGGAAAGGCATGGAACTGTCTACTGCACCGTTGATCGACTAGTTTTACCGCAAATATGCCTTTCCGAATTTAGGGGGTGATAATATTGGAATAGCTCAACCACTCATTGTAAGCGTTGCTATAGGATTTTTGTTTGGCACGATTGGAATATGAATGCGGAGCATGATATGCAATAAATAGCATTTAAATAAATAGGATCATATTTTCACGTTGAGGAAAGCGGTAAAGAAAGAAATACAACAAGTATAATGGAAAGCAAATACAAAGAAAACATGAAGATATGTCAGTTTCGTTCAGGTGAAATAAATACTCGCAAAAGTTAAACAGTTAACAACATATAACGGGGAATGGAAAAGGTGTAAGCATTAAAATGAAAATTAAAGGTCCAAATTCACAAAGGAACTTGTAACGGTATAAGCCTAGGTAAGATCCCAAGCAGAGTCGCCATGCTGTCGCGCCCCCTTTTTCTATCGCACGGGTTAGGTACGGAGAGATCGGGTTTTATGAAATTCTGGACAACTCCTTAAAGGAAAGTTTTAAGGAAGAGTCGCCACCTAACGATTTTTATGGTGCGTTAGGGAACCTAGAGTTGATAACTCATAAACTAGTTTGCATTATCAGAGATCGGGTAAGGGATTGAAATTATCCCAAGGGGAAGGTGTTAGGCACCCCTCAAGATCCACAATTGTGGGTCCCAGCCAAGAAATTTTGTGAATTTGGACGATGAACAAGTGGCAAGCAAGGTTCATATAAGAGGGGATTTCAAACAGGTGTGAAAATCTTTAAAGGTTTATAGAAAACATTAGAATGACAGTTGAAAAGGAACTGTCCTAGGTTTAAAGTAATACAGATCACATCAATGCAATACCCGGTATGTCACGCTTCGAAGAGGGGCTACACGTGGTATTAGCGCACCGGTCATCATATTCGCATTCTACCCTTCCCACCCCGTAAAGGTTATTTAAAGCGCGTGTGTTGGTCACGAATGCTTATTGCTTGCTATTACCCGTCCCATCCTATCAGGTTGTTTAGGACTACTATTCCTACAAGGCGAGTACTAGGCTGACCCCTAGGTTTAAAGGATAAACTCTAAGCGACATACAATAACAGTTAGGACTACATATAGAGGAAGCATACAAAAAACAAATATGGACTCATAAATCCCTCCACAGGTTGTATACGTAAATAGCACGACTCAAGCACATAAAGGAGTCTCAAGGAAAGATTTTAAAACAGAGGTTTTAAGTTTGAAAACAGTAGGCTTAGGAACTTTGGTTTTTAGAAAATAAGGCAAGAAGTCAATTAAAACAGAGCAGTCTAAAGAAGAATTGATTGGAAAAATCCAGTAATTCAAAGGCAATACCAGGATAAAAAATGCACATCAGTTTTGATGGAGTTTCAAATAAACGGATGAATAACCTTTAGAAAACCAATAATCAGAAGTAAAGCAAGATTTGAAAGTAAAATTGAGTAGTTTCAAACAGGGGTGACTTACTTTGAAATTGGTGATTCAAAAATAAAGCAGGAACCAGTAGTTTATAGGAGTTTTAGCAAAAGAGAGCGAGTGCACAGAGACCAATAATTAAAAGATGGAGCAAGGGTTTAAGCAAAACAGAATGATCTTGTAAAAGAGGGGGGGGTTATTTTTAAGAAAATCTATTGATTGCTGAGCATGCAGGAGTAAAAGAAATAATGACACACAACAAGGTTCTCAGGAAAAAGGCTGATTAGTTTTACAGGACACAAAACGGTTGATTGTGTTTTAATAAGTATTAGGCCTAAGGTTTGCCTATGCGTCGTACACATTGCCTATTTTGTTTTGAAAGGTGAGCATGCATACTTTAGTCCTGATTTTAAAGATATGCGAGAAAAATACATTTTGCAGAAACCGTTTTAAAATCTTTAAACATATTTTAGCGAGATTACTAGATTAGAACATTAACTAGGTGTTTAACAGGGCGCAATGGAAAACAGGCACTTTGAAAATAAAGTCCTAAAGAGCAGGATATCTAATGCACACATGAATAAGTAGAATCCTATAGGCATGTCTTCTACATGCAATGCTTTTGAAGATGCAATAGTACATTATGACAGTTTTGTATTACTGGTTGTAGTTATTAACGGGGAGCAATGTTTATGAAATGATATGAATAGGCATGCGGGAATGAAGAGCCTAAACAGGATTTCTAGTGCATGAGATGCATGTCCTAAACAAGATGTCTATTGCACACATAGGGAAATAGATCCTATGGTCATGGTTTCTACCCATTATTATACTAACATGCATATTCCCCTCCCTCATTTACTATCCAGCCCCAATATTGTTTACAAATTATTACAAGCCAAATAAGTGAATCACAGTAATGAAAGGAAAAATAAGAAGTTACTTCTATAGGGAGCCTTCAACCAGGCCCATTTTTTCCAACCCCAATCCTTTCGAGTTTCACATCCTCACATGGTCTGGGTGCGGCAAAGCTCCCTAGGGCCCTTGTGGGTCCCTGGCCAATACCAGCACCCAAACATAATTGCCAAAGTTGAACAAGTGCAGTGTGGAATTACCAGCCTTGTGTGTCAAAGTTCAATGGGTACTCAGAGGCACCCAAGGCAGTGCTCACACGAAGGAGGTAGAAACCTAAATTTCTAAGAGTAGTGTGAAGTGGTAGAAGGAAAGAAAAGAGACCAGATTCAGTTGAAAAGAGTTTTTTTCTTTTGGAAAATAACTTTGAAGACAGTAGTGGGATCAGCAAGGAACATATCAGAATTAATTCAACAACACAAGGGCAATGGGATGTGGGGACAAATAAGTCGCATAGTAGGTAGAAGAAGACACATAAGTTCAGTAAACTAGGTTAAACACAATTGCATAAGTCAGAGAGGTTCAAGGGGACCAGGGGATAGCACGATTCACACATGACACTAAGCAATGATGGAAAATAGCATAACATATGCATACAGGAATAGGCAAGGCACATAACAAGTACTGATTCAATCATAAACATGTAAGTCCCAAAGGGATAAGCATAGCAAGTATTGATAAACAAACAGAAAATTAATTACATGTTGAACAATAGAAGCATAAATAGAAAACAATTAGGAATATGGTGAACTGTGATAGTAGTAAACACATAGGTTTGAAAATTGGAATCTAATTAGAACATACCAGTGATAAAAGAGAGCACATCAGAATGCAAGAGCAAAGTAAGAGCAGAATGTTAGCCTTGGCTTACAGCCGGCTAACAATAAACAAGAGCAGAGAGAATAGTAGTAGAACAATGAAAGAAAGAGAGCAAGAGTTCTAGCACAAGAGAATAGGTGCTTAAAAATCAGAAATCGTTTTTTTGAAGAAAAGATTTTCAGAAACCCTAGTTTCAAAAAGGAGACAAAACGTTTAAAAAAACTTGAAGAATTGTGAAGATCAAGTCGAGAATAGTGTAAAATATAAGAGAATGAGTTTGAAATTGTTAAAAAATACGGAGATTCAAGAGATCTAGGTCAAGATTAGGGTTTCATAAGAAACAAGAGAAAAGTAGGAGAACCTGTTGTGAAACTCAGGAATAACGGTGGTTATAGCACCATCGAGTCAAACCCCGTTGGAGAAAGGCCGGAATCAACCAGGCAGAGCCCCAGTAGTCGTCTGGGTATGGTAAAGACCCATGGAGGTCTCAGAGACGAAGTAAGACGGAGCAAGGTGGCGTCAAGGTGGCTGGTGGTCGAAAGGAGAGAGGTCGGAGGTGGCCGGAGAGGAGATGAACTCCATCGGAGAAGAAGATGAACCAGAAGGTTCTAGAGAGAAGGGAGAGGGAAAGAGACGAGATAAGAGAGAGAGGGGTGTCTCGAAGAGTGAAGGGTCGGGGGGGGGGCCGTAGTTGGAGGGCTAATTAAATCAACGGCTCAGATTGAAACAGGGATTAGGTCGGGTAGTTTTTTAGGGATTCGGCTTGGCGATTGGGCTGGGTATTGGGTTGAAGTGGGTCACATGGGTTGGGATTAATTGGGTTAAAGAGGTTAGGCTAAAATTGGCTAAAATTTAAATAAATGTGGCTAGCTTTTAAATACCCACTAAAAATAGATAATTAATTAATTAAAATAGCCAATAATTATTAAAAAAATGAATTTAAACTAAAATAGGTAAAATTACAGTAATTAACTAATATTAAGTGTAAAAATACATAAATTTTGAATTAAAATAATATAAAATGTCCAATTGGGCCATAATTGCAAAATTGTTGTAATTTGAATTAAATAAGACCCAATTGGCTAATTTGTGAAATAATTGGATTTTAATAGATTAAAAATTATTATAAATAACATACTGAGCTGGGAAATATTTTTGAAATTATTCATAGCATAATTTATGGATTATTTAATTATGAAATATTTAAAAGAAGCAGGAAAATAACTTAATAAAAATATGAAAAATAAGGAAAAATACTCAATATTACGAAGAGTAATTTAGAAAGCTTATATGCAAATTTGCAAATAGTTTGAGGAAAAGTTGGGTATCAACATATGCGAGGTGACGAGCGCTTATACGTCGCCAATTATCTGTTTTCCCTGACTTACTGCTTTTCTTTAATTGTTTTCTTCCATGTCTTAATTGTTATATGCCCTAAATGCTTGTCATGCTTAAAGGCTAAGTGCCAATCAATAACGTCTCATGTTAGCTGTGTTAGTTCTTCCTTGCTATTTGCTTAATTTGACTTGTTTGCACCTTTTAATTGTAAATTGCTGGATTGGTCTCGATGTGTAGTATTATTCGAGTAGATTTATATTGATCAAGGTTTCCTTTTCTTCGTTCAGTTTGGTATTTATTATCGTAAATGCTTTGTGATTTAGACTGTAAATTGACCGTGTACATTGAGTGTTTGGTACTGATATGGTGGGATCGGGCTGCACGCCAGAGCTGGAGGAATAATGGAGGATTGATAAGGAGGAATAAGGGTGAATATGTTTATACGGTGGGATCCGGTTTCACGCCGCAACAGGAGGAATAAAGGTGGATTGATATGGTGAAATAAGGGTGAATTATCGTGTTGATATTGATATATGGTGGGATCGGGTTGCATGCCGCAACACACACACACACACACACACACACACACACACACATATATA
>ML252114.1:0-10194 GCA_005239495.1 Nicotiana undulata
TCCGCAGGTGCGACCTTTCAACCGCACCTGCGAAACCCACTTAAGTTGCCCAGCTTCCGCACTCGCGATACTTTTCTTGTGCCTGCGACATTGCAAGTGCGGGCATCCATCCGCCTTTACGACCTCCTTTGCACCTGCGGCCTTTTTATCGCAACACCGGGCCTGCAGGGGCGACATATTGACCGCACCAGCGGTCCTTCACTTAACACCCAGAACCTGCGCCTGCGACCCCATCTCCCGCACCTGCGACCTCGCAGGTGCGATCTTCCTTCTGCCCCAGCGACCAAACCTCGCACCTGCGCCATGTTTTCTGCACCTGCGATATCCGCACCTGCGGCCCAAGCATCGCAGGTACGATCGCACCAGCAACAACAGCTTCAGCTGCATTTCAAGTTCCAACTTCTCCGTTTCACGCCCGAAATCAAACCCGAGCCCCTCGGGACCCCAACCAAACACACCAACATATCAAACATGGTTATTCAGACTTTATCGAGCCATTAAAACACCAAAAACAACATCAAAACCANCGAATGACCTAAACTTTTCCGGGCAAGTCCAAAATGACCTAATGAAGCTACAACAACTCTCGGAATCCCATTCCGACCCTCGGATAAAAATCTCACCTATCAATCGGAATTTGCCAAAATACTAACTTCGCCAATTCCAGCCTAAATCTACACCGGGCACCCTAAAAATATTCTGAACACACTCCTAAGTCCCAAATCACCTAACGAAGCTATCCGAACCATAAAATCCGCATTCCGAGGTCGTTTACCAATAAGTCAACTCCGGGTTGACTTTTCCAACTCTAAAGCTCTTGTTAGAGACTAAGTGTCTCAATCCACTCTATTTTCACTCCGAACCCGAACCAACCAACCCCAACACTTCATGAACAGTCTAACCGAGCTACTACAAGACATAGATAAAGGAATTGATGCGTATACTGCGTAACGACGGACCGGGTCGTTACATAATGTTAAAGCTAGAAAATTATGGGGTTTTACTTACCTCTTACTGGAACTGGTCGTTGGCAGGTTTTTCTCAAGCTCCTAATCCTTTAAATGGAGTTTGAAAGTGAAAAATGAAGAAGAACCCGAAATTGGCATTTATACACTACTGGCTACAGCGACTTCCGCACCTGCAGCCCTTGGACCGGACCTGCGATCCCGCGCCTGCGGCCTGGAGCTCGCACCTGCGGTCATTGGGCAAAGGGGCTGGGGATCGCACCTGCGGAGGGGTTTCTGCACCAGCGGACCCACTCCTGCAGAATTTGTTCCGCACCAGCGGAGGATCCGCACCTGCGAGGCTGGGACCGCAAGAGCGATCCCGCACCTGCGGGTGGGCAACCGCACCTGTGGTCACACCAACAACAGCTGCACAGCAGTTGTGTTAGCTGGTTTTTTGCCTCGTGTGGTTTCTGGGAGGCACCTGGGCCCACCCGATCCCCTGTCCAAATATACCAACAAGTCTGTATTCATGATACGGACTCGCTCGAACTTCCAGAACAAGGAAAACAACAAGGAAACTAAAAATTCAACCCCAAAAACCAAATTGAATCAACTTAAGAACTTAAGAATTCTAGAATTCACTTCATTGTGCCGAACGGGACTATGCTACTCAGAACTATTCCCGGTCTCGGAATTTCATTCGGACCTCGGTAACGTAAAATCACATTTCAAGCCAAATTTCAAATTCCATGAAAATCCTCAAAACTTCATTAACTCTAATTTTCCCATTTGATCTGAAACCCGTCAAATCAAATCCGTTTCTTACCAAATTTAACAGATAATTCAAATAACACATATTGAACCTGTTCTGGGCTCCGAAACCATAATACGAGCCCGACAGCACAGGTTTCACATCAATGTTCAATTTCATAAGCCTTTGATTTTTTTTCATAAAACAATTTTCTTTAAAAATTCATTTCTCGGACTTGGGTCCTCGAAATTCGATTCCGGGCATACGCCCAAGTCCAATATTTTCCTACGGACCTTCCGGGACCGTCGGATCACGGATCCCGATCCGTTACCAAAAATGTTGACCAAAGTCAACTTTATTCAATTAATTATCATAAATTCAACTCTTAATCAAGTTTTCACATAAATGCTTCCCGGCTACGCGCCCGGGTTGCGCACATATATCGAGGTGAGATTAACAGAGGCTTTCGGGGCCTCGCCACACAGTCACGATTAGATTTACATAAGATGAACCCTTTTTGGGTAGTCACAGATTCAAACCTGATCTGGTTCAAAATCTCTTATATATTGGTTGTTTCTGTTTGTGTTCATCCTAACCTCTGTGAGTTTCGTATCTTTCACTTAAGGTTTTCAGATCTTTGATTCGAACCAAATTTGGTTCTATTGTAGTTTGTTTTAATGTTATTCTTCGTCTGTATTTACTCTATTACTCACATATCCGCCTATTTTTAGTTAAATCTTTTACTTACTCTAAAACTAGGGTTCAGATCGTTCCAGATCAAAAATGATTTTTTATTTTTTAAATATTTTTTCTTTAATTTTTCCGTATATCTATCTCTGAGCATCTTTATTATAATTTCTTTACTATTTCTAACTGATTTTTACTTACCCTAAAATTTAGGATTTTTGATTTTTAAAAGACGAACCAAATTTGTTCCAATCTTTAGTGTTTCCATCTCTGTGCATCTTTATTATAAATTTCCTTTGATTATTTACACTGATTTTACTTACCCTAAAATTTAGGGTTTTTGATTCTTCAAAAACGAACAAAACTATGGTTCAAACCTTAATTATTTCCCACTATATGTCTTTGTGCATCTTTATTATAGCTCTTTTTCTTTTCTACCTATTTTCTACTTACATTAAATTTAGGGTTTTCGATTATTTAATTATTTTTCCATTAATGTTTCTGTCTATCTGTCTCTATGCATCTTTCACTCTTGTCGTTAATTGTTGACCAATTTTACTTACACCAAAATTATTGTTTTGAAATCTTTACTGAGATTTCAGCCTTTCATTTCTTGTATGGTACTAATATTTTCTTATTTTGTTCGATTTACCATGTTCTCATTATTTTCTTACCTAATTTGATCTGGTACTTGACTATTGATTAATTGTGTAACTTAGTCTAAATAGTACTTGCCTAATTATACGCTGATATATTCTACTAATTGATTGAACCTAGTGTCACGACCCAAATTCCCAACCGTAGGGATCGTGATGGCGCCTAACACCTCACTTGCTAGGCAAGTCAATGTTAGAACTTAATTAACCATTTTCTTTTGAATATTTACTTAAACACAATAATACAATTTAAATAAACTAAATCTAAAATAGTAATAATAATTAATAAATAAACTGAACCACGAACTAAATATATAACGATAAGGCTACCCCAGGGTCTGGTGTCACAATTCACGAACCACTAAGAATACTACAAATAATAGGCTGAAAGAATTTTGTATTTGTTTTTTAATGTAATAAAAGCAGTGTCTATAAATTTAAGAGAAGACTCCAAGAATCTGCGAACGCCAGCAGATCTACCTCGTGTCTCCGAATGATAATGGCAGCTACTAAACTCTCCTAACTCTGGCCAGTACCTGGATCTGCACAAAAAGTGCAGAGTGTAGAATCGGTACAACCGACCCCATGTATTGAGTAAGTGTCGAGCCTAACCTCGACGAAGTAGTGACGAGGCTAAGGCGGGGCAACGTAACATAACCTGTACAAATATTTATAGCAAAGCAAGAAAACAATTCTAACCAAAACAAGAACAATGAACTGCAACAATAATTACAATAACTCAGTTTCCTTTTTCAGGCCTCAGCTATAACCAAATTCTCGTATAAATTTCCAAAATCATGACTTTAAAAATAAAAGTAAGTGTAAAATACGTAAAGTAGTAGAGTAAAAAAGTAATTTTTCAAATCTTTACTTTTTCTTGAAAAATCAGTAAAACATAGGTGTCCTCCCTTATTGCTCCTTGTTGCGGCGTGTAACCCGCTACCACATGTCCCTCCTTATTACACCTCCCTATATATATCACCCTTATTACACCTATTGCAGCGTGCAACCCGATCCCACCTGTCCACCCTTATTACTCCTTGTTGCGGCGTGCAACCCGCTCCTACCAGACATATCATATCAGTTTATTTATTTACAAAAAAATTCACAATTCAGGCCAAAGCTTTCACAATATTTTTGTCTCAACATGTCACGACCCAGAATCCTAATCCAGGTCGTGATGGCGCCCAACGACGGGGTTAGGCAAGCCAACGTAAATTTCACTAAGTGTTTTTCTTTACTTGATTCAATTATTCACCCATTTACCGATTTTAACAAGTTAAGTCATGATATCGAAAGGTAATAAATCGGCGGTAGATACAATAGCTATAAAGAAGCGCGAGCCAAACATACAAGCACATATATGTACAACCCAAAAATCCCAAAACCACCACTACGTGTGTGCCGGGAACTAGTGTCATGGGCATACTAACGGAATATACAAAGGATAATAATATATACAATCCCGCTGTCTGCATGAATAAATGGGAAACAAAAGTAAGTGAAACTCCATGGTGCTGCTGGGGATCGCCAGAGGAAGCAGCTCACCGTGAATTCATGTCCGCTACGGTCACTATCTAGACCCGGTCTGATAACCAGGTGCACCAGCCTCAGAACCCGTACAGTTAAGTACAGAAGTGCAGCATGAGTACATATTAAATAAATATGTACCCAGTGACTATCCCGTCTAATCTCGAAGAAGTAGTAACGAGAGGTCGACTTGACTCTCACTAAGGTCCAGCAGTATGATATAACAATGATAAAATAAAAGTAGTAGGCATGTAAGACAGTGAGTAGCAATTATGTATAAATCACATAAATCCAAGAAATATACTGGAACAATAACAATGACCATTTTCTTTCCCCCAAAATATCTGATACAAGTCAACATCCATGAAGCAATGCCAAATAATCATGCGCACACAGGAATAAGACAACCGACCGGAGTCATAAGGAAAAATAGCTATGCACTTCCGGGGATCGACCGGCCTGTCCCAAAAGTGCATGCTTACCATAACCATGTCTACGCACTGCCGAGGATCGAACGGCCCGTCCCAAAAGTACGTCTTTCAATGTAACCATATCATAACATAGTACAACTTCGTCCATGCACTGCCGAGGTACTTGCCATATTTAGACAAGTACCTAAGTTATTCCAGAATCAAGTACCAAATAAGGGAAGAGCCCTAGAATGGTAAGGGAGTAATGGAAGAATCCTATTAGAACAGGGATTATTGGGGGATTTGGGTGAGACAACGGCTTTAGAGTTCGACAGGGAGGGGATATGAGAGAGTTTAGGGGCGGCGGGCCAGTGAGAATGATTATGGTTAAGAGGGAGGGGGGTTGGTTAATTAAATGGGTAGGTGTAACGTGGGTTGTTTTTGGTTCCGTCCAAATATGTGTTTACCCTTTTGAATTTGGACAATCTCAAGTCCAAGTACGTTATTTGTAATGATTTTCTCATATCACTCTTGATTCACTAAGCCCTAAAGGTTAGGGTTTCAAATCCTCTCTAAGTTGAACCAAATCTGGTTCAAACTCTGTCTTTTTAACATTTTTCTTTGTCTATATTTGCTTTGTTACTTATGGATCTGTTTATTTTTGCCGATTTTATGATTTATTTAACCTAGGGTTTCAAACCCCTTTTACTTGAACCAAAACTAATTCGATTATAAGTTTCTTTTTAATATGTTCCTATATATGTTTATTTGGCGCAAATCGATGTTCTTCTCCTTTATTCTGGCTGATTTGGTATTTTACCCAAAACTAGGTTTTCAGATCTTTCTAGATCTAATCTGGTTTTCGGTACTTTAACTATTTTTTCTTTAATATTGTTGTCTATGTGTCTCTATGCATCTTATTATAACTCTCTTTGTTACTTCTGTCGATTCTTACTTGCCCTAAATTTGGGGGTTTTTATTCTTCAAAATGAAACCATATATGTTCGATTCTTTAGTTACTTGGTTAAAGTCTCTATCGATATGTCCATATGCATATCTTACTAGTTATTTCTGCCCATTTTGTATGTTTTACCTAAATTAGGGTTTCAAATTTTTCTTTCCTTATTAATTGTTAAGTGCTTTCCTTTCTAGTATTTTGCCATATTTGTGTTTTCAAATTCAGTACTATTTAAACCCCTCCCCCATTCCCTCTAGACAGACTCGGAGTTCGAAATATTCTCACTACCATAAACAAACTATACATTGTTATTCTATAGCTATTATTCTGTGCTTTTATTCCTAGCCGGCTGGAAGCCAATGCTAGAAATCCTCTATTGTTTCCTTCTGTTTGTGACAATTTCTACATTGTTAGATTCCTTTTATGTTTCATTTTAACTGGTGAGTTATTGAATCCTTTACTACTTTATTACTAGTTTAATATATTACTGTTATTAGACTAGTTATTTTCGGTATTCAAGGCATGTTTAACTTAGTGAATTAATTAGTGAAACCTACCTAACTCTGTGTAACTTAGGACTATCTTTTAGCATTAAACATGATTTGATACTTTTCCCTAAAAACTAGTTAAGCATGTATGCCTTAGCAGATTCATTAGCTTGTTGTTAAATCTGTTACCATGTTACTTATCTGGTTTTGTGCTCACCATGTTATGATACCTTTGTTTATTCAATTCTTACTGCTAATTAATGTTTTTCTTACTTACTGTTGATCAATGAGCTTCCTTTCTATGACTTAGCCTGATCTGAATTCTTAGTTATCTTTGTGAAGCATGTTTATGAACTGATCCTTATTAGCACATGACTTTGTTAACCCTCAAAACTTTGTCAAGTTTGCTTAGTTTCAAAAACCTGTTTGTTTCTGTTCCATGTGTGATTTTGTCCCTAAAAGTACATCCCAATCCTATCCTACTCTCTCGAATTCTCACTCTTTGCTCGCTGAAAGCCAAAGCAATTTAAGTATTGTACACTGGCCTTCCTGATGTAACTGCTGCTCATGGTTCGTATGAGACCCTCATGAACTCTGACACACTAGGATTTGGTCCATAATTTTCCTTGAACTGTTCTGATCATTGTTCTCTAGTGTGAGCACTGCCCGGGGTTCTTGAAGCCCTTGGGAAGTTTGACACACTAGAGATTTGGGCTTTGTATGCTTATACTTGAGATGTGGGTGAATCATTCACTGCTGGTCATTGTGTATCAATGAACATGGCCTTTTGGAGTTATTGTGAGTTGAGGGCCTAGCCTGGCTAGGTGTATTTGGGCCTGCTGCAGGCTCCCTATAGCTTATATACTTTGTAATTCATTCATTCAATTTTGGTCTGTAATAACAATTAGGGCAATAATAGATTGGGAAAAAGGGCTTATTTTTTAATATTTGCATGAAATAGGTAGATAACCTGCCTATATGTGTTCACTTTGTGCTATTGTATGTTAGATAACCTTCTTATAGGCTTTAATTTATTCAAAAACATTCTGCTATTGTATGTTAGAAAAATTTCCTAGATGTTTACTTTGTTTGCTATTGCATGTTAGCTAACATACCTATAGGGGTTCACTTTGGCTCAAATATGTTTGTAGATAACTTGCCTATAGCGGTTCACTTTGGCACAAATAAGTTCTGTGGATATCCTGCCTACTTTGTTGTTACATGATTAGACACCATGCCTATAGGAAATAAAATAACCAAAGCTTAATTTACATTATAACATATTCAAATCTTTCTCTTTAGAAATCATGCCGGTAAGTTTAAATTGATCGTCATACTTGCTCATTCAGTATGCATGTCTATAAAAACTAAAACCAGTTTCAATCATCAAAGGTATAAATCATGTCTACAGGATAATTACCATCTGCATTAATTACTAAAAGTGGGCTCTAAACACTCTCTCGCTGAACGCATTAGAAAGCATGCCTATAGGTACAACTGAGTAATTCTGAATATCCCTCGTTGTTTATCACAGCTTAATACTGAGTAAGTCACCTAGATAGCATGTTTATATTTTTCAACCGCTTATACTTATAGTCAGTAGGCAACTGTGTAGTCCCCTTAGAAATTACATAACTAACAGTATGATTAATATCAAGAATCACCTAGAGATCATGTCTATAGGACCTAACAACCTTAACTGTTGAAATTTTCAATACGCCTAATCTGTTGCACGCATTTGCTTCCTAAGTGTGGAGGCTAACCTGAGCCCCTTATGTGCTTTTATATGAAAGTCCAACTTGTTTTGTATGTCACCTAGTTTTTCCATTTTGAGCAACCTAAGTTAAGTCTAGAACCATCCAAAATAGAGGTCCAAATGTCTCCTGGACAATAGGTAAGGGACAGGTAGGGCATGCATAGGGTACGATTTAGAATTGATTAGAGCGCTTTAGGTAAAAAAAACTTAAAGATAGTAATCGGGTAGCAGGAGATTAGTCTATGCCCGCTGAATAATATGAGTAACACCCCCATCTTGGGGGAGCTACGAAGTATTATTTATGTTGCACGGGGTGATCCTTTAGGCTAAAAAATTAGGACCCCCCATCCCTATTAAAATAATTCACTCTCTTCTCTAGACTAATTGACATGATTTTAGTTCGGCCAAGACCCACCGTTGTGAACTTCGCAGAGTACCTACCACCTTCTCCTCGAGATAATTTGAACCCTTACCCGATCTTTGGTGACGCAATTAGTAAATCTGAATCATTTGCAATAGGTGCCCTAACGCACCTTAATCCGTTAGGTGGTGTCACAGCCCAAATTCCCAACCCTCGAGATTGTGATGGCACCTAATACCATACTTGCTAGGCAAGACAATGTTAGAGGGATTCGATAGTTAAAACAATTAAAATATAATACTAAGTTTAAAATTATTCAATAAATGAATCCAGAATAATATGCTAAATAATGAAACGAAACTCGAAGCTAATACTAATATCTAGCTACCCAGGGTTTGGAGTTAAAATTCACAAACTACTAAAGAATACTACAAGTATTTGGCTCAAAGATAAATATATAAAATTGTTTTGAACTAGATAAAACAACAAATGAATAGCAAGGAGAAGACTCTAGGAATTCGCGAACGTCGGCAGATCTACCTCGTGTCTCCGTGCGAATAGAGTTTGTTCTAGCTCAAACTTAACTCGGACCCAAACCTGGATCTGCACAAGAAGTGCAGAGTGAAGTATCAGTAAAACCGACCCCATGTACTGGTAAACGTCGAGCCTAACCTCGGCAAAGTAGTAACGAGGCTAGAACAAGACACCACATAAAAACCTGGACATATAAAATCATGCTAATAGCAGTAACATCAAGTAAAGAATTTAAAGATAACCAATAATGGAAGGGAACATGCAGTGGGGAATTTAACATCAAGGGTGAGGAAGACAATAAGACAAAAATAGACAGTGATCGACAATAATTTTAGCAATTAAAACTAGAAAGGAAACTTGCACGGGATCACCCTTCGTGATTTTACTCTCAGCCTCACCAAATAATAAATAGAATAAATATCATCACACTTCGTGCTTTTACTCTCATCCTCACTAGATTATAAATAAGAATGCACGGCATCACCCATCGTGCTTTACAATCTTCCTCACAATATAATATAAATGAGTCATGCACGACATCACCCTTCATGCATTACACTCTTCCTCACCAATCACGGAATCATTAACAACATACAAAGAGGGATTTCACAAGAAAATCAGGCTTTCATCATAGTTTCTATCACCATTTCACATTTCAATCCCAATTCAATATTCACAATATTATGCATCTCGGTGGAACCAGATACTAATCTTCCAACATCTCACTAACAACAATAATCATAAATGATAGGCTTTAAAACAACCAAAATAACAAGAATTAACGTTCACTCGCATGGTATGACCTGACCACAACGTATAGGTACTCTTCACCTCACCTATACATTGGATTTAGCAACAAAACAAGTAGCAAGTAGTCACACAATACCTATTCCCTCAAGGCAAGTGTAACGACCCGACCGGTCATTGTCACGCCCCAAAACCGAGGGACACGACCGGCACTCAACCGGAGGACCCCGGTCAAGCGGACCTGGAATTGCCTTTGCTAAACCACGCGTTACCCCGTGATTTCAATATACATTATTCATGTGAAACAGCCATTTAGACTTAAGCATAAAGTTACAACTTGAATTCAATTCTGCTTTTTATCATTACCAA
>ML252115.1:0-18331 GCA_005239495.1 Nicotiana undulata
TTTAACAATACAAAATCTAATGAGAAAAGGCTAAAATGAGTGGTAAAATCACCACTCATCACGCACTCAGCCGAAAGTAACTTTTATTTAAATTGATCGAGGCTCAAAGTGCACAAGTTGAGTAGTTTCCATATAAATAGTAGTAACTGTTCATGACGGGTAAGTGGATGAAATGCATGCTTGTAGTACTGGCACTTAACACTGTCCTTGGTCATAGTTTCTTCCGGTCTTGTAGTTTAAGTCTAGGTTAGGATAGAGCCATTTTAGTTTCTTGGGGATAAGCAAGAGTTTAAGTTGGGGGTGTTGATATGCTGGAGATTTTTGACGCATTTAATACCAAATTACTTAAATTATAGTTTGTTTCAAGAGCATTTGCCTTTTATACTTATAGAATTTTGANAAAGTGAGGGGAGCAACACTAATGCAATCGCATATCTGACTAGAGAGCGACGCATAACTCAAATGCGAAACGCATTGTTCACCCAGGTATCGCAGACCGCAACAGAAAAGATGGGCCAATCTCAAGGGTTAAAATGCAGTCGAGTATGAGATCGCATAACTCACATGCGAAAAGCATTGTTCACCCTGGGATCGCAGACCGCAACAGAAAAGATGGGCCAATCTCAAGGGCTAAAATGCGGTCGAGTATGCGATCGCATAACTCACATGCGAACCGCATACTTAACCGCAAAATATCCGATACCTAAAGCTGCACCAAGAATGCGATGTTAATATGCGGTCCCACATCAACAATGCGAACTGCAAAACAACAATGCGGTGAGGACCAGGAAACTAGGGTTTAGTTATGCGATGAGAACAAGAAGGATGGGATCCGCATTCCTGATGTGCGACAGGAATGCGATTGCATAACCTGCCTGCAGGGGTATTTTTGTCTGTGACCAACCCGACCTTTGGCCCACTATAAAAGGATTTACTTGGGTTTTGTGGGTCATGCTTGTCCAGGTTTTGAAGAACATTCCCCTATTAGAATATTCTCTTCTTTTTGGAAGCATTATAATACTTCATTCTTGGTTTTGTAAGCATTCATGACACTTAATACTCTTAGCGTTTTGTCATTTATTATGAGTAGCTAGCCTTAACTACTAAGGTTGTGGACCCTAAATGGGTGTTATGTATTTGGGTATTTAACATTGAATATATGCATAATGGGTTGTTGATATTTATTTACTCTTCATTATACATTTCTTGTCAGTGGTTGCAAACATTGACTTATGCCATAATTCTTTCTTAACTTGGAAAAGTGGGTTAGGATTGGTAAGAGTAAATAACAAAGACTCAAGGCTTTAAACCTTGTTTAATAGAATCACTTAGGGATAAGATGGTTCTATATGGCATATAGTGATTTGGATTTCATTGTAACTCTTCTATATTTGGGAAAATTATAAAAGAGTAAATACTACTTTATTATTGGAAAATATTGGGTAGCCATCTAGAAATAAATTGCATATCAAGAACATCCCATTAGAAATATATCATATTAATACCCATTTGCATTACACGTCACTAAAAGGGGACACAAACTTGGTTCACCTAATCATATTAACTATACTTTTAAGTAAATCTCAGTGCCATTACTTCTATTAGTTTAGTACACAACCAACCCCCATCTCCCAATTTACTAATGGAATAGAATTACGATTTGAGTTAAGAATCACACTATCAAAGTAACATTTTCGCACCTATTCCCTGTGGGATTCGACCCCAACCTCGTTGGGTTATTATATTTGACTCCGACCGCTTTACACTATTTTAAAGTGTAATTTGAGCGTATCACCGTCACGAGACCGTTCGGAGGGTACTTCGGGTCGTGACACAAAAGGTCATAACGAACCATGCCTACATAGATTGTTTGAGCCCTGGCTTAAACATGTACACATGTATGACTATTTTGATTAAGAAAAAAAAAGAAGTACTTTCGTTGCAAACATCTAATGTTTAAAATATTTTCCTCTTTAAATCTCTTAAAGAGATTCGTACCATAACGAGCCTAAGGGAAATACATAACCAAAACATGAACGGACGCTCCCTCAATCGGGGACTGCCGTTCAACTCAAACAACCCAAGTTACCGGGCCTTGGGGATAAAAGGCCTAATAGGAAACTCCCCGATCATTAAATGCCACGACCACCACACTCCGGGACAATTATCTCGGCAAGCCCAAACAAAATGAGAAAACGAGCCCAATGGGCAGATCCTCAACTAAAAGGCTACGACAAATTTAACACGGCTCGCAGACGTCCAAAATCCGTAACAAAAATAGGACTTCAAAAGAAGAGAAAAAAAATCTTTCACAACCGGTTCTAAAAGGAGACCCTCGGCAAAGTCACAAATTTAAGACATCTTCGGGAAAAACTTTGATAATATCGAGCCCCGAAAACTCTAATAAAGGCAAGGGTCGTTCGGAACCTCGAACACAACCTTATTTCTCATGCTAAGGCATTTCAACCTTTGTGATAACAAATAACAAAGCAAAGAAAAAAGCTTAAGAGTCGAAAAGGAAAAGAAAGACTTATATTTATGTATAGAATGATTTTCTTTACAAGGGCCAAATTAGCCTAGTCCAAATTATTTACAAAGGCCCAAAACAGTCTCAGAAAAAGTGCAAAAAGAAGAACAGAAAAAAATACTAAGTCCTAAGAGGCTTGTTCTCCATCAGAGGCAACATCTCCATCCTCGGGGTCTTCTCCATCTTCTAATTCACTTAGTCTATCGGAGACTCATCACGGAAGGCCAGATTCCGAGCCCGGATTTCTTCTACTTGGTCATTCTCGACCTCGGCCATGATGTCAAAATTCTGGGCTTGAGCGTCCTCGAGGGCTTCCCTACGAGATTTCCATTTTGCATGATCTATCATGCTCCTAGATTTTATCTGTATGGCCTCGACGTCGACCTTGAATTGGTCACCTTTTCATCAACTTTAATACCGGGTGCGGCTAACTCAGATTCAGCTGCCTCGAGCTCGTTGGTGGCTGGATCTAGCTGAGACTGAAGCTCCTTGATCTTATCGGCCTGCACCGAGGTTTTCTCCTTTACATCTTGAAGTTGAGTCTCGGCCAAATCCAATTGTGCTTGGATGGTCTCCTTATTTGAGGCAAGGATATCCATATTCTTCTTGAATGCTTCAGCCTCGGCCCGTATCTCGTCCACCTGCTTGTCGAGCCGTATGATCGGCTCAAGCGTCTGCCAGACCTGCCGAATCGGATCGTTAGTCGTTATCTCCAAATGATCTTCACTATCGTTAAGTATTCTGAATACTTGCTCGGCCATATTGGTATGCTCGTTCTGAGCCGCAACCAAATCAGCCTTAAGCCTCTCACTGAGGAGCCTACATGTGTCGCTTTCTCGGTAAGGCCCCGAACCTCTTCCTTGTGCTCCTCTCGAATTTTGAGGAAGGCTTCGTGGTGAAACACCAATGCCTGCAAGTAAGGAAGAAGATGTTAGAATAATCTACAATACCAAGTATAAATGAAATAAAAAAGAGACTCTCGAAGATTACCCGATTCAGAGCGTGTTGAGACGCATTGAACAGGCAAGCGGCCCCCACATCATTCATCACATGCCATTGAAGGGCATACATGAGGTAGAAATTTTGTATGTTTGGGGAATAGATTTAATAAAGTCGTTTCTATCATCCAATGGTCATAAGTACATCTTGGTTGCAATTGACAGTGTGTTAAATTTGGTAGAGGTTGTGGCTTTGACTACGAATGATACTAAGGTTGTGGTGAACTTTGTGAAGACAAATATTTTCACACGATTTGCAACTCCACGTGCTTTGATTAGTGATGGAGGTACTCACTTTTATAACAAATTGTTGGGTAATCTCTTGGCTAAGTATGGGCTGAAACACAAGGTCACAACAACCTATCATTCACAAACCAGTGATCAAGTCGAGGTTTCAAATAGGGATGTGATGCAAATGCCGGAGAAGACAGTGAGCGCAAGTAGAAAGGATTGGTCTAGCAAGCTGGATGACGCTCTATGGGCGTATCGAACTACATACCAAACTCCAATTGGCACTTTTCCAAATAGGTTGGTTTATGGGAAGGCTCGTTACCTGCCCGTTGAGCTTGAGTATAAGGTATATTGGGAAATCAAGAAGCTCAACTTTGATATGGATCTAGCTGGGGAAAACGAATATTGCACCTCAATAATCTTGAGGAGTTTCAATTTCACACATATGAGCATGTAGAGTTGTACAAAGAGAAAATAATGAGATGGAATGACAAACATATTGTGCATCGTGAGTTTGACCTGGGCCAAGTTGTTTTCTTGTTCAATTCAAGGTTGAAGCTCTTTCTTGGGAAGCTCAAGTCTAGATGGTTGGGGTCATTTGAAGTGGTGCGCACTTTGAAACATGGAGTTCTGTAGCTACGGGATCCCAAAAGCCATGGCACGTTCTTAGTCAATGGTCAAAGTGTTAAACATTATTGGGTTTGTGGCATTCGTCATCACAAAATATTGAAAGACTTGGTGTATGCTTGTGGGAATATTTTATGTCATGCCACGACATTAAATCAGGCGCTTTATGGGAGGCAATCCATGGTGATGTTGTAATATCAGGACGTTAACTAAGGTTCTTGTTGGGAAGCAACCCAAATTCATAGATTTGTTTAACTTAATTAAATTTTTCTTTTTTCTTTTGGGTACTAACAGTTTGAGTTTTGGTGTTTAGATAGGTAAGGGAGTGAAATTTTGAAGGTCAAAACACATGAAGGAGTCCAAAAAACATAGTGAAAATCACCCGATTACGCTCTAGACTTCGCCTAGTGAGGCAAGGACCTCGTCATTGGCCTGGAATAGCGAGCCCAGGCGTGAGCTGCCCGACTCATTTGCACCGGCGTTCCCCAGTTAGTACCTCACTACAGTTGTGGCACCGCGTGCCCGTGCATGAGATGGATCTCGCATTCCCCTTCACCCTGCCCAGCTCCTTGTGCTCCCTAGACCCCATCGCTCAATGTATCGCGAGATGGGCCTCGCGTCCAAGCTCGGGTGGCCGGGTAAGGTTTTATTCCTTTTCTTTTAAATACAACACACCCGTTTTAAAATATAATCACACTCAAAACTAAAACCCCCCCCACGTTAATTCCTCACTACCAACCCCTCCCATTCTCTCTTTCACTCACCCAAATCTCTCAAATCTTCGCTCACACACTCGCACACCCAAGCACAACAGGAATTGAAGATCACTCCTCCCCCTTTCAACATCTTAGGTGTGATTTATGGTCCATATCTTCTATTTTTTGATGAATTAAGGTGAGTTGTAACATGCAAGCTTTATGAATGTGGAATTATGCATGCTTGTCTGAACCAATAAACCCCATAGAATTGATATTCTTGTTGCTCAAATGAGTGTTTACACTCAAATCCCAAGCCGATTAGGGATGGTAAGACAATCCCTCGCCTACACAAAAGCTTCATCCTAAATAGTTTGTACCACATGTTTGTTAAAAGAATCAAAAGGGAATTTTTGTCCCAATTGGAGCTTGAGTTTTCGGGATTGATACACTGGTGGGTAGTAAGCTTCCTGATGTTTGGCTTAAAGTATGCATAGTTTTACATATATTGCCTCACATTATGCTCATGTCTCGTAGATTTGATATGTTTAATATAATAATTTGTGCTAATTTGTGATATTTCTATGTGTAGGAATCGTTCAGATGCGATTTGGGACGAAAGGGTGCAAATTACGGCGAAATCGGGACAAAAAGGCAAAAAGTGAAATTTGAGGGCCACAACCAACGTGGGGCGCTGGCTGTGCTGCATTTTACAGAAGCTAAAAATTTTGAGCGCCAGGGCCAATGCCCCACGGTTCTCTGGATGCTCAAGACGAGAAAGTTGTTTTTTTTTTACTAGGACTCGGTTATTTCGACCCCTAGACGCACTAACTCATATAAAAGCCAACCTAAACCTATTTTGAAGAGAACATTTTTAAGAATGAATTTTAGACCGAGGGAGAGCACGGAGCCGCCGTGGAGGCCAGAATTCGTCAGATTTCATCTTTCTTCCATTAAACTTAGTAATTTTTATGTTTCTTTGTATGATATGTTGTTTTGCTACCATGTCTATGTGGAGCTAAAATATCACGTTTGAGGGTTGTGGTTCTTTCATGACTATTGTTATTCGAATATTGATTTTGATTTCTTAGCTTATCATATTGGTTTATTTATTCAATTTTGCGCTTAATTATTTGATTGCTTGATCACCAATTAAATACTATCTACGAATCTAGAGTTGAACTCGAAAGTGGGAATTCTAGATTGCATATAGGATTGAGTAGATCAAGTTCTTGAACCTGGACATCAGGGAATGGATTCGCGGTTAAGATATACATATACCTAATTGTCTTGCTTGGTTGAATTACAGGAATTATAAATGCGTTCTTGTTAGTTCTAATTCCATGGACATGTAGGTGTTAGGCTAGCTTGAATAGGCGAGTAAGAACTCGACGGATTCTTATGAGAAATATTAACCCTGTCAACCAATAAATAAGAAAAATTAGTTAGTCAATTCAATTGAAGAATACAGTAGGAATGTTAGATATCCCATAACCCTAGATCGTTTTCATTACATTGATAACATAAAAATCTACTCTTTTTTTGTTCATAGTTCATTATTTGTTTTCTTTATTTTAATTTGTTTAGAATCAAATATTATTAGGGTTAATTCTTTTTTAGATAATTAGGATAGTCTAATTTAGTTAATAGTTAATCACAAGTCCTCATGGGTTCGACATCCGACTTTTAATCACTTTATTACTTGACGATCGCGTATACTTGCGTGTGCCTTTTGCTGCAACATTGAGTTATAAAGGCACTCTGTTCAAATGGTTTGACGTGTGGGGAGAGATTTTACAAGCTCAAGACTGCTTTGACTACAACTCCAACTTTTGTATTGGCTTTACGATCATGGATTTATATTGTCTATTATGATGCTTCGCTTGTTGGCCTTATGTATGTGCTGATACATGACAGTAGGGTGGTTTCCTATGCATCATGCCAGTTGAAGCCCCATGATAAGAATTATCCAGTGCATGATTTGGTGTTGGCGACTATTGTGCACGCATTCTAGATTCGGAGGCACTACTTGTATGGCATGGCTTGTGAGGTTTGCAATATTCATCAGAGTCTTCAAGACCTATTCGAGAAAAAAGATTTGAATTTGAGGCAATAGAGGTGGTTGTAATTTTTGAAGGATTATAACATCATTATCTTGTATCAAATAGAGAAGGCGAATGTGGTAGTAGATACTGTGAGTAGGAAGGCAGAGGGTATGGAGAGTTTGGATTTTATTCTAGTTGTGAGAGACCTTTTGCTATAGATGTTCTGGCTTTGCCTGATTGGATATTTATGAGCCTAGTAGTGTTCTTGCCTATGTTGTTGCGCAATCATCCTTGTTTGAATGTATTAAGACTCGTTAGAATGATAATCCATATTTGCTTGTCCTTAAGAACACCGTGGTGCGAGTAGCTTCTAAGGAGGTAGTTATTGGCGATGATGGTGTATTACGACTTTAGAGTAAGATTTGTGTTCCTAATGTGGATGGGTTGAGGTAGTTGATTGTTTAAGAGGCTCATAGTTCGTGGTATTATATCCACCCAAGCGCTACGAAGATGTATCGTGACCTAAAGCAGCATTATTGGTGGCGGATGATGAAGAAGCACATTGTTGGGCATGTTTCGCGGTGTATTAATTATCAACATGTCAGGTGTTTGCATCAGAAACCAGGTGGTTTGACTCAGATATTGGTGATACTGGAGTGAAACAGGGAGCGCATAACTTTTGACTTTGCGGTAGGATTTCCATTGACTTTGAGGAGATTAGTATGTGTTTCGCTCATTATGGACAGACTGACCAATTTAGTGCATTTCATTCTACTCATGACTTCGTATGGTGTTTGAGGTATAGTCGAGGCCTTATTTCCAGCACTATCATTGTACTCTTTTGTATCTAATAGAGGCTTCGTAGACATAGTGTTAGTTGTATGTTTGTACGGGGAAATTGGTAATGTTGTAATTGTATCACACGTTCCATATCAAACTATGAAAGAATATGTATTCTGAAACTTATAAATGATGTAACTACTGATAACGAATTTGAGTTGTTGTTTACTTGATCCTCTTCACCGCTTAATTAATGAATTGGATTATACTGTTATTCTTCAGTAAGTTTGGGTTGAAGGTATTGTACAGGCTTCGGCGGGTCATCTCGGTTGAGTGCCGGTTGCGCTCCCTGTGTTGTGACACTATCATTAAGCTACGGAAGGTACAATTGCCGCACACGAACGACAAGCTTATTTTATATTAAAACATGCAGCATCTTCCCTATTATCTTTACTTCCCCCAATTTGAGATAACACCAAAAACATAAGAACACAACAATAACAACATATATACATACTTTTCCAACCTTATATCAATCACAAAATACCACAAAACAGCCCAACACACCCCAATCACTTCATACACAAAACGACAACCATAGTAGTGTAAAACAACTCAAAAATGTCACGATGAAAAACTAGCCCACCACTCCGCCATTAATTGGTGTTTTTCCACACCATATTTTCCTTAAAAACTCCATAAAAAAGTACCAAAATAGACAACCCAACAACAACACGAAACAACCCACAAAACAGTCAACTACAAGTTGAATAACTCAAACTCACGACTTTCGATCACTGTCCTATGAGTTCTTACAATTATAGAACGAATTTCTGTACTTTTCCAGCAGAAAAAATAGATGAAAGGGAGAAGTATACTTGCCTTATTTGTTTAATATCTCAGTTCCTATCTTGGTTCTTCAACCCTTAGGTTTTCCTCGAACTAGAACTTAAAAAGAAGAGAAAATTATTTAGGGTTTTGTGTTGAATTGTTTAGAGAAGTTTTCAAGGGCTTATCTCTGATTTTTTTTCTCTGTAATGAGTGTAATATGTGAAGGAAATAATACCTTAAATTTTTTCTTCTGTCGACCCGAACTAGCCTTTTTTTGGAAATATTTGGTCCTTTCACTTAAGTAAGTAGGTGACACACCTACATGTCACCTATATATGCAGTCTGCGCAGTCTCGCAAAAACACATATATCTCTCTCTACTAGATGTCATATTAACAAACGGTTTAACGAATTAGAATCTAGACTCATAGATCTTCAACTTTATAGGTGGATCACCACATAACTCTCTCAGTGACATTAGACCCAAGTTTCAGTAAAACTTATGAACGTAACTTGTGCCGAC
This sequence comes from Nicotiana undulata, assembly GCA_005239495.1. Classification (NCBI taxonomy): domain Eukaryota; kingdom Viridiplantae; phylum Streptophyta; class Magnoliopsida; order Solanales; family Solanaceae; genus Nicotiana; species Nicotiana undulata. Next base: position 9,257 of record ML252115.1, read on the forward strand.
TTTCATCGACATTTGTTCCAGAACTCGCTTGACATCAAACTTAACACATGACCATCTTACGACTAAAATAACTCATAACATAACCCTCTTTTCATGTTAAGCACCCTAGTCTCACCCCAAAGGTACGGGTTATAACATTCTTTACTTGTCGACGAAACTTATTTTCTGAACCTTCCAACCCTCTTGGTACTTATTGTTCATGATCATAAATATTTGTAACCTACAAGGTAACATGATTAACTTACTTTATATACTTTAAAAGATGATCTAATTTTTGGTAAACATTAGTTTTCTCACGACGTATATTTACGTACGAAAATATGAGGTTTAACACAGGGATGGTTGGTTTGGCTTCGAGAAGTTTTGAGAGTGATGTGGGAAACTTAGTCTCATTTTAGAAGCATAGGTTGGCTCCATTTTCCGAAAGTTGGAAATTTGGAAGTTTGGGGAGATTATAGGTTTTATCAAGAATTGACTTTGATGTTATCAATGTCCAATTGGTGTTTTGAGACATTTTCTAGGTTTATTTAATTGATTGGAACTTGTGTGCAAAGTTTGGTTTGAATCCACATTGTTTATGTGATGACCCGAAATGTCATCTTATGTAAAGTTAATTATGACGGTGTTCCGAGGCCCCGAAAGACTCTGTTAATCTCACCTCGATGTGCGTGCGCAGCCTGAGCGCGTAGCCGGGAAGCCTCTATGTGAAAACTGGATAAATAGTTGAATTTATGATAATTAATTGAATAAGACTTCAGTCAATATTTTTGGTAAACGGACTCGGACCCATGATCTGACGGTCCCGGAAGGTCCGTAGGAAAACATGAGACTTGGGCGTATGCCCGGAATCGAATTACGAGGACCGAAATCCGAGAAATGAATTTTTAAAGAAAAATTGTTGTCTGAAAATAATAAAGGCTTATGAAAATGAACCTTGATGTGAAACCTGTGCTGCAGGGCCCGTACTATGGTTTCGGAGCCCGGAACAGGTTCAATATGTGTTATTTAATTTATCTGTGAAATTTTGTAAGAAACTGACTTGATTTGACGGGTTTCGGATCAAAATGGGAAAATTAGAGTTAATGAAGTTTTGAGGATTTTCATAGAATTTGAAATTTTACTTGAAATGTGATTTTATGTTACCGAGGTCCGAATGAAATTCCGAGACCGAGAATAGTTCCGTTATGTCATTCATGACTTGTCTGCAAAATTTGGGGTCGTTCCGAATAGTATAGGTCAGTCCGACGCGTTGTTATAGAAATCAAGAACTTAGAAATCCTTAAGTTTGATCCTAGGGGTTTTGAGGGGTGATTATTAGATTTAGCGTTGTTTTGGGTGTTCCGAAGGCTCGAGCGAGTCCGTATTATTAGTAAGGACTTGTTGGTATATTAGGACGGGGGCTCGGGTGGGCCCAGGTGCCTCCCGGACACCACACGAGGCCAAAAACCAGCTGAAGATACAGCTGGTGCACCTGATATGGTGTGACCGCAGGTGCGGTTGCCCAGCCGCAGGTGCGGGACAGCTCCTGCGGTCCCAGCCTCGCAGGTGCGAAGGTTCCGCAGGTGCGGTTCCTCTTCCGCAAGAGCGGAACCGCATGTGCAGTCTCCAGCTCCGCATGTGCGACCCCAAACCCTCTTGCCAAATTCCGCAGGTGCGAGCCCCAGCTCGCAGGTGCAATCCTCGAGTCGCAGGTGCGGAACCCTTGTAGGTCAGGCAGTGATATTTCATTTAAACACAGGATTGAGTCATTTCCTCCATTTTCCATCTTCTTCCTTGGGTATTTGGGAGCTTCCAAGAGGTCCTTCAACCTAGTACTTGAGGTAAGTAAATTCCCTATCTAGCATTTGTTTCAAACATTAATTCCTAATAAAATTCCCTACTAAATTATTTAAAATCATAGAATTAGGTAGTAATTTTAGGGTTCTTGAGGATTTTGTGATTTTTCCCATTTTAGGCCATGAATTCAAGTCGAAACCACACATTAATCATCCTTAGGCTTTGGGTGGGTGATCCCTTCGAGAATTTCGGAATTTGATCATGCGGGACCGGGGTTGGAATTTGGGAATTCTTCAAGAATAACGATTTTAGTAAATAACTAAGATAATTTCCCACATTGTGCATGCATTGATTTAATTTTACACCTTTTGGCTAGTTGAGAGTCCTCGGGTGTGGAGTTCAGAGTTTCGGGCGCAATTGTGGTCCGAGGGGTAGATTCGACACGAGGTGAGTCTCCTTTCTAACCTTGTAAGAGGGAATTGTCCCCATAGGTGATGTATATGCTATGTGTAAATTGTTNGATGCTCCCTCGCAATGCCTTATATGCTTTTCTCGTAATGACTTGTATGCTTCCTTGCGATGCTTTATATTATTCATTGTGACGCCATATGTACTATGAGATTATGTTTTGTATAGTATTGTTCCTCTGAGGCTTTATGGAAATTGTTGAATGGAAAGGAATTGTTACGAAAAAGTAGTTGTTTTGGAAATTGTTGAATGGAAATTGTTTTGTACGCCAACAATATGGAAATTGCTGAATGGAAATTGTTTTGTACGCCGCGACAGTGTTGAGAAGTATTTGTAATATATATGGGATCGGGCCGTACGCCACATCAGTGTTGATAAGTATTTGTGATATATATGGGATCAGGCCGTACGCCACGACAGTGTTGAGAAGTATTTGTGATATATATATGGGATCGGGCCGTACGCCACGGCAGTGTTGAGAAGTATTTGTGATATATATATGGGATCGGACCATACGCAACGACAGTGTTGAGAAGTATTTGTGATATATGTGGGATCTGGCCGTACGCCACGGCAGTGTTGAGAAGTATTTGTGATACATATGGGATAGGTCCATACGCGATGGCGAGTTTAGAAGGTACCTTATGGGAGCGGGCCGTACACCACGGCGGATCTAAGAATTTGTGATTACTGTTTCGTTTGGTGGTCCTACCCTTGAAAGTGCTTTATTGTTTAGTTCAGTAGTTGTTTGTATTTCTGCTCCTGATATGTACTTGTTGCTTATTTCCTGACATGCCTACTGTATTTCTTTATATTCTATCATATGTTATTACTACTGGACCTTAGTGAGTATCTAGTCGACCTCTCGTCACTACTTCTTCGAGTTTAGGCGGGATACTCACTGGGTACATATTTATTTATTTAATATGTACTCATGCTGCACTTTCTTTTCTTTTCTGTACTTGACTATACAGGTCCGGAGGCTGGTACGTCCGATTTTCAGGCCGGTGCTAGATATTGATAGCGTGGTCATACTTCACGGTGATCTGCTTTCCCGGCGACTTCCTAGCAGCACCCTGAAGTTCTTTTGTTATATTCTCTGTCCATTTCATTCAGACTGAGACTCTGTATATATTGTAGTCATTGTATATGCAGTAGTTGCCCATGACACTCGTGACACTAGTTCCTGGCACACACGCGTAGTGTATATATTTATTTTGGGTTTTGGTTGTACAGGCATGCATATGCTTTATTTCCATGTCAATCTATCACCATGTTTAACTGTTTAAAATTTGTAAATATGGACTTGTTTAATTAGATGGGAAGGGTAACACTTAGTGTAATTTGTGTTGGCTTGCCTAACCCCGTCGTTGGGCGCCATCATGACCCGGATTAGGATTCTGGGTCGTGACAACGTGGTATCAGAGCCCTAGGTTCACGTAAGTCTCACGAGTCACGAGCAGGCCCAGTAGAGTCTTGTGAATCGGTACGGTGACGTCTGTACTTATCTTCAGAAGGCTATGGGGTGTTAGGAAACTTTCCTTTAATCATATCCTGTCGTGCAATCTATGATGTACTCAAACTTATTCTTCTATTCTCTCACATATGTTGAGGACGCGTGCATCCAATGTTCTTGGTCCGGGAGAGGCTGCTGCCCCGGCTGCCTAAGGTCGGGGTAGAAGAAGAGGTAGAGCACCTGCTCGAGGCAGGGGACGAGGGCGTCCTAGAGCTACACCAGTGGCACCACCAGAGGACCCTATTATGGAGGAGCAGAATGAGGTGCCTCCAGTAGCACCTGCTCCAGTGGATTTCATGACGGGGCCAGGCCTCTAAGAGGTCATGGGCCGTATGTTGAGATTCATGGACACTATGTCTCAGGCTGGTTTATTTCCAGCCGACCCTGCTACTTCTCAGGCGGGAGGGGGAGTCCAGACCCCTACCGCTCAGGCCACAGGTCAGGCAGCAGCAACACGTCATACCCCGGGCACATCGCCCGTGGGAGGGGTTCAGCCCGTAGTAGCAGCCCTAGAGCTAAGGCCAGTTGCAGAAGGTGACCAGCAGAAGATGTTGGATAGATGGACCTGACTTTGCCATCCAGTCTTCAGGGGTGAGCGGGGAGAGGATGCTCAGGATTTTGTTGATAGGTGCAGGGACAGACTGCACAACATGAGGATTTTGGAGTCCCATGGAGTGGATTTCACCACATTTCAGTTAGAGGGCAGAGCTCGCAGGTGGTGGCAGTCATATATTCTCAGCAGGCCAGCAGATTCTCCTCCTGTCACTTGGGATCAGTTCACTCAGATATTTCTAGACATATACATTCCACCTTATGAGAGGAAGGAGTTGCGAGGTCAGTTTGAGCGACTAGAGCAGGGGCAGATGTCAGTGACTAATTATGAGGCTAGATTTTCCGAGTTGTCTCGCCATGCCCTTATGATATTGCCTACTGATTCCGAGAGGGTGCGGCGGTTTGTGGCAGGCTTGCATCCAGGTATTAGGGCCTCTATGGCCAGAGAGGTAGAGATGGGTACCCCATACCAGCTTGTAGTCGAGATAGCTCGACGGATTGAGGGTTACCGTATGAGGAGCAGGGAGCAGGGCTAGCCAGGTTAGCATGACAAGAGGGCCAGGTTCACAGGTGACTTCAGGCGTGCTCCAGCTAGGGGCAGAGGTCAGTTCGGAGGCGGCCAGTTCAGTAGGCCTTCATATTCAGCACCACCACTACCTCCCAGGGGTATTTTAGCGAGGCCTCAGTTTAGTGTCATGCCAGAGCGCTCTTACCATCCACCAGCCATCCAGGGTGCACCCAGCAGTTATTCTAGTCATCACAGATCCTCTAGTTCCTATTTCAGTGCCTTACTAGAGGGTTCACACCGCCCTTCAGCTATTCAGGGTTCTTCCTCTTACGGGAAGCGGGCTGTAGCACCAGGAGGTTGTTTTGAGTGTGGGGAGCCGGGTCATACGTGGAGGTATTGTCCCAGGTATCGGGGCACGGCAGTGCAGTAGAGTTATCAGCCTAGGAATTCGGCACCAGCGGTTCGGCCACCTCGAGATGGAGGACAGGTCGGCAGGGGTCGTCCTAGAGGGGGAGGCCAGTTAAGAGGAGGTTAGTTAGTTCCTGTTCACTCAGGGAGAGTTCAGTCTTCAGGAGCCTCAGCCAGATTTTATGCCATTCCGGCCAGATTGTATGTAGTGGCCTCAGACGCCGTAATCACAGGTATTATCTCAGTATGTGGTAGAGAGGCTTCGGTACTTTTTGATCCAGGATCCACGTATTCATATGTCTCAGTACTATTTTCTTATTTTCTGGATATCCCTCGTGAGTCCTTGGGTTCTCCTATTTATGTGTCCACTACAGTGGGCGATTCTGTGGTGGTAGACCGAGTCTACTGGTCTCGTGTGATCACTTTCTGCGGTTTCGATACCAGAGCAGATCTTTTATTGCTGGATATGATTGATTTTGAGGTTATTCTAGGCATGGATTGGCTGTCTCCTTATCATGCTGTGTTAGATTCCCATGCCAAGACAATCACTTTAGCCATGCCTGAGTCGCGTAGACTAGAGAGGAGAGGTTCTTCAGTTAGTGCCTCCAACCGGGTCATTTCCTTTATAAAGGCTCGGCATATGGTCGAGAAGGGTTATTTGGATTACCTTGCTTATGTGCGGGACACCACCACCGAGTCTCCTACCATTGATTCAGTGCATGTTGTTCGAGAGTATTCGGATGTGTTTCCTTCAGATCTTCCAGGCATGCCTCCAGATCGAGATATTGACTTCTGTATTGATTTGGCTCCAGATACTCAGCCTATTTCCATTCCCCCATATCGTATGGCTCCTAATGAGCTGAAAAAGTTAAAGGAGAAACTTGAGGAGTTGTTGGCTAAGGGGTTCATTAGGCCGAGTGTGTCACCGTGCGGTGCTCCAGTCTTATTCGTGAAGAAGAAGGATGGATCTATGCGGATGTGCATTGATTACCGCCAGCTGAATAAGGTTACTATTAAGAATACGTATCATATGCCGCGCATCGATGATTTATTTGACCAGTTGCAGGGTTCTCGTGTGTTTTCTAAGGTCGATTTGAGATCGGGTTATCATCAGTTGAAGATTCGGGCTTCAGATGTTCCGAAGGCTGCATTTCGTACCAGATATGGCCATTATGAGTTCCTGGTGATGTCCTTTGGTTTAACTAATTCCCCAACAGCATTCATGGACTTGATGAATAGGGTATTCCAGCCATATATTGACTCCTTCGTCATCAACTTCATTGATGACATCTTGATTTATTCGCGGAGCCTGGGTGAGCATGAGCAGCATTTGAGAGTTGTGCTCTAGACCTTGCTGGAACAGAAGTTGTATGCTAAGTTCTCCNTCAGAGATCAGGAGTTTCTTGGGCCTAGTAGGCTATTATCGCCGATTCGTGGAGGGGTTCGCTTCTATTGCAATTCCATTGACCAGATTGACTAAGGAGAATGCCTCGTTCCGGTGGTCCAACGAGTGTGAGGCAAGCTTTCAGAAGCTTAAGTCAGCTTTGACCTCAGCACCAGTTCTGTCGTTGCCTTCCGGTTCTGGGATGTATACTGTGTATTGCGACGCTTCACGTGTCGGGTTGGGATGTGTGATGATGCAGGATGGCAGGGTTATTTCTTATGCTTCGCGCCAGCTGAAGGTTCATGAAAAGAATTATCCTGTACACGACTTAGAGTTGGCGGCGATTGTTCATGCTTTGAAAATTTGGCGGCACTATTTGTATGGTGTGTCATGTGAGGTCTACACTGATCACCGCAGTTTGCAGCACTTATTCAAGTAGAGGGACCTTAATTTGAGGCAGCGGAGATGGCTTGAGTTGTTAAAATATTATGATCTCACTATTTTGTATCACCCGGTCAAGGCGAATATAGTAGCAGATGCTTTGAGCAGGAGGGTAGCGAGTATGGGTAGCTTGGCCTACATTGCAGTGGAGGAGAGACCTTTAGCCTTAGACGTTCAGTCCTTGGCCAATCGCCTTGTGAGATTGGACCTTTCGGAGCCTCGTCGAGTTTTGGCTCATGCAGTTGCCCAGTCTTCATTGCTGGGGGAGATTAAGGCTCGACAGTTTGATGACCCATGCCTTGAAGAGCTTCGGGATACGGTGGTCCAGGGCAGGACCATGGAGGTTACTTTGGGCGAGGATGGTGTCTTAAGGCTACATGGCCGTTTATGTGTTCCTAATATTGATGGCTTGAGGAAACGAATTCTAGCAGAGGCGCACAGTTCTCGGTATTCTATTCATCCAGGAGCGACGAAGATGTATTGTGATTTGAAGAAGCATTACTGGTGGAGGCGGATGAAGAAGGACATTGTTCAGAATGTGGCCAGGTGTCTTAATTGTCAGTAGGTTAAATACGAGCACCAGAGGCCAGGGGGCTTGTTTCAGCGGATGCCCATTCCTCAGTGGAAATGGTAGCGCATCACCATGGAATTCGTAGTTGGGTTGCCTCGAACTTTGCGAAAGGTTGACACGGTTTGGGTCATTGTGGATAGATTGACTAAATTAGCGCATTTCATTCCTGTGGCTACTACTTATACTACAGAGAGGCTGGCCCGGATTTACATTCGTGAGATAGTCCAGTTGCACAATGTGCCGGTGTCCATTATATCAGATCGAGGTCCTCAATTCACTTCGCACTTTTGAGAGCATTGCACAGTGAGATGGGCACTCAGATAGATCTCAGCTCAGTATTTCACTCTCGGACTGATGGTCAGTCGGAGCGTACAGTTCAGATTTTGGAGGATATGATCAGGCCTTGTGTGATTGATTTTGGCGGTCAATGGGACCAGTTCTTGCCTCTGGCGGAGTTTGCATACAATAACAGTTATCAGTCCAGCATCGAGATGGATCCATTCGAGGCTTTATATGGTCGGCGATGTCGTTCTCCTATCGGGTGGTTTGATCCTGGCGAGGCCAAGTTATATGGCACAGATCTGGTGAGAGATGCTTTGGATAGGGTAAAAATTATTTCGGAGAGACTTCGCACGGCTCAGTCCAGACAGAAGAGTTACGCATATCAGCGGGCTCGTGATATGGCATTTATGGAAGGAGATAAGGTTATGTTGAAGGTTTCGCCGATGAAGGGCGTTATGAGATTCGGGAAGAAGGGCAAGCTGAGCCCCAGGTTTATAGGCCCTTTTGAGGTGTTGAGGCGAGTCGGGGAGGTTTCTTATGAGCTCCCTTTACCTCCCGCCTTATCAGGAGTTCATCCAGTATTTCATGTATCTATGCTCCGGAGATATCATGCTGATTTCTCTCACGTGATTGATTTCAACACTATTCAGTTAGATGAAAAGTTGGGCTTCGAGGAGGAGCCAGTTGCTATTATTGATAGGCAGGACCGCCAGTTGAGGTCTAAGAGAATTTCTACCGTAAAGGTCCAGTGGGTGGGCCAACAAGTCAATGAGGCGACTTGGGAATCCGAGGAGGACATGCGGAGCAGGCATCCACAGTTATTCGGCACTTCAGGTACGATTCTACGTCCGTTCGAGGACGAACATTTGTTTTAGAGTGGGAGATTGTGATGACCCAAAAGGTCATCTTATGTAAAGTTAATTATGACGGTGTTCCGAGGCCCCGAAATCCTCCGTTAATCTCACGTCGATGTGTGTGCACAGCCCGAGCGCGTAGCCGGGAAACCTTTATGTGAAAACTGGATAAAGAGTTGAATTTATGATAATTAATTGAATAAAGTTGACTTCGGTCAACATTTTTGGTAAACGGACTCAGACCCGTGATCTGACGGTCCCGGAAGGTCCGTAGGAAAATATGGGACTTGGGCGCATGCCCGGAATCGAATTCCG
>ML252117.1:0-25580 GCA_005239495.1 Nicotiana undulata
AAGTATGACCACGCTATCAGTATCTAGCACCGGTCTGATGATCAGACGCACCAGCCTCCGGACATGTACAGTCAAGTACATAAAAGAAGAGAAAGTGCAACAGTAGTACATATTAAATAAATATGTACCAAGTGAGTATCCCGCCTAAACTCAAAGAAGTAGTGACGAGAGGTCGACTCGATACTCACTAAGGTCCAACAGTAATAACATATGATAGAATATAATGAAATACAGTAGGCATGTCAGGAAATAAGCAACAAGTACATATCAAGAGCAGAAATCCAAATAACTACTGAACTAAACAATAAAGCACCTTCAAGGGTAAGACCACCGAACGAAAAAATAATCACAAATTCTTAGATCCCCCGTGGCGTACGGACCGCTCCCATAAGGTACCTTCTAAACTCGTCGTGGCGTAGGGCCCGATCCCATATATAAATCACAAATACTTCTCAACACTGTCGTGGCGTACGGCCCGATCCAATATATATTCAATTACTTTTCAACACTGTCGTGGCGCACGGCCCGATCCCATATTCATTTCAATTTCTTTTTAACACTTTCGTGGCGTACGGCCCGATCCCATATTCATTTCAATTACTTTTCATAACAACCTCTGTTCCATTCAACATTTTTTTTTCCTTAAAGCATTAAAGAAATTATACTACGCAAAACATAATCTCATATTACATATGGCGTCACAATGAATCATATAAAGCATTACGAGGAAGCATATAAGGCATATAAGGCATCATGAGGAAACATATAAGGCATGATGTGGGAAATGACCCGGCTGGAGGCACTAACTGTCGAGCTTTTATGAAGGAAATGACCCGGCTGGAGGCACTAACTGAAGAGCCTCTCCACTCTAGTCTAGGCGACTCAGGCATGGCAAAAGTGTCTGTCTTGGCATGGCAATCTAACACAACATGATAAGGAGATAGCCAATCCATGCCTAGGATATCCTCAAAATCAATCATATCCAGTAATAAAAGATCTACTATGGTATCGAAACCGCATAAAGTAAGCACACATGACCGGTAGACTTGGTCTACCACCACAGAATCGCCTACAGGAGTGGACACATATATAGGAGAACCCAAGGACTCACGAGGGACATCCAGAAAATGAGCAAATAGTACTGAAACATATGAATACATGGATCCTGGATCAAATAGTACCGAAGCCTCTCTACCACATACTGAGATAATACCTGTGATTACGGCGTCTGAGTCCACTGCATCTGATCTTGTCGGAATGGCATAAAATCTGGCTGAGGCTCCTGAAGACTGAACTCCCCCAGAGTGAACAGGAACTAACTGACCTCCTCCTGGCTGGTCTCCCCCTCTAGGACGACCCCTGCCGACCTGTCCTCCACCTCGAGGTGGCCGGACTGCTGGTGCTGAACTCCTAGGCTGATAACTCTACTGCACTACCTTGCCCCAATACCTCCACGTATGACCCGGTTACCCATACTCAAAACAACCTCCTGGTGCTACAGCCCGCTGCCCGAAAGAGGAAGAACCCTGAATAGCCGGAGGGCGGCGTGAACCCTCTGGTAAGGCACTGAAATAGGAAGTAGAGGATCTCTGATGACTGGAATAACTGCTGGGCGCACCCTGGATGGCTTGTGGATGGAAAGAGCGCTCTGGCATGGCACTAAATTGAGGCCTCGCTGAAATACCCCTGGGAGGTAGTGGAGGTGCTGAATATGAAGGCCTACTGAGCTGGCCGCCTCCGAACTGACCTCTGCCCCTAGCTGCAGCACCCCTGAAGTCACCTGTGAACCTGGCCCTCTTGTCCTGTTGACCTGGCTGACCCTGCTCCCTTCTCCTCATGCGGTAACCCTCAATTCGTCGAGCTATATCGACTATAAGCTGGTATGGGGTACCCATCTCTACCTCTATGGCCATAGAGGCCCTAATACCTGGATGCAAGCCTGCCACAAACCGCCGCACCCTCTCAGCCTCAGTAGGCAATATCATAACGGCATGGCGAGATAACTCAGAAAATGTAGCCTCATAATCGGTCACTGACATATTCCCCCGCTCTAGTCGCTCAAACTGACCCCGTAGCTCCTCCCACTCAAAAGGTGGAATGTATCTATCTAGAAATAGGTGAACGTACTGATCCCAAGTGACAGGAGGAGAATCTGCTGGCCTGCTGAGAATATATGACTGCCACCACCTGCGAGCTCTGCCCTCTAACTGAAAGGTGGTGAAATCCACTCCATGGGACTCCAAAATCCCCAAGTTGTGCAGTCTGTCTCTGCACCTATCAATAAAATCCTGAGCATCCTCTCCCCGCTCACCCTCGAAGACTGGAGGGCGAAGTCGGGTCCATCTATCCAACATCTTTTGCTGGTCACCCCCTGCAACTGGCCTGGGCTCTGGAGCTGCTACTACGGGCTGAACCCCTCCCATGGGGGGTGTGCCCGGGGTATGACGTGTTGCTTCTGCCTGACCTGTGGCCTGAGCGGTAGGGATCTGGACTCCCCCTCCCACCTGAGAAGTAGTAGGGTCGGCTAGAAATAAACCAGCCTGGGACATAGTCTCCATGAATCTCAGCATACGGCCCATGACCTCCTGGAAGCCTGGCCCCGTCATGAAATCCACTGGAGCAGGTGCTACTTGAGGCACCTCATCCTGCCCCTCCATAATAGGGTCCTCTGGTGGTGCCACTGGTGTAGCTCTGGGACGCCCTTGTCCCCTGCCTCGAGCAGGTGATCTACCCCTACCTCTACCCCGACCTCGGGCAGCGGGGGAAACGACATCTCCTGCGCCAGAAGCATCGGATGCACGCGTCCTCACCATCTGTGAGAGAATAGAAGAATAAGTTTGAGTACATCATAGATTGCACGACAAGATATGATTAAAAGGAAGTTTCCTAACACCTCATAGCCTACCCGTGACTCGTGAGACTTACGTGAACCTAGGGCTCTGATACCACGTTGTCAGGACCCAGAATCCTAATCCAGGTCGTGATGGCGCCCAACGACGGGGTTAGAAAAGCCAACACAAATTACACTAAGTGTTATCACTACGTGTGTGCCAGGAACTAGTGTCACGAGTGTCACAGACAACTACTGAATATACAATGACTACAATATTTACAAAGTCTCAGTATGAATGACATGGACAGAGAATATAACAAAAGAACTCAAGGGTGCTGCTAGGAAGTCACCGGGAAAGCAGCTCATCGTGAAGTATGACCACGCTATCTGTATCTAGCACTGATCTGATGATCAGACGCACCAGCCTCCAGACCTGTACAGTCAAGTACAAAAAAGAAGAGAAAGTGCAGCATGAGTACATATTAAATAAATATGTATCTAGTGAGTATCCAGCCTAAACTCGAAGAAGTAGTGACGAGAGGTCTACTCGATACTCACTAAGGTCCAACAGTAATAACATATGATAGAATATAATGAAATACAGTAGGCATGTCAGGAAATAAGCAACAAGTACATATCAAGAGCAGAAATCCAAACAACTACTGAACTAAACAACAAAGCACCTTTAAGGGTAAGACAACCGAACGAAACAATAATCACAAATTCTTAGATCCACCGTGGCATACGACCCGCTCCCATAAGGTACCTTCTAAACTCGCCGTGGCGTACGGCCCGATCCCATATATATCACAAATACTTCTCAACACTGCCGTGGCGTACGACCCGATCCCATATATATTCAATTACTTTTCAACACTACCGTGGCGCACGGCCCGATCCCATATTCATTTCAATTTCTTTTCAACACTGACGTGGCGTACGGCCCGATCCCATATTCATTTCAATTACTTTTCATAACAACCTCCATTTTATTCAACAATTTTTTTTTCCTTAAAGCATTAGAGAAATAATACTACGAAAAACATAATCTCATATTACATATGGCGTCACAATGAATCATATAAAGCATTACGAGGAAGCATATAAGGCATCACGAGGAAACATATAACGCATGATGTGGGCCTAACTACGCGGACGTAACAATAATAGCCGATACGTACGGACTCTCGTCACTTGGGGGTAACGTAGCCCCCAAACAATATACACATAGCATACACATCACCTATGGGGACAATTCCCTCTTGCAAAGTTCGAAAGGAGACTCACCTCATGTCTAATCTACCCCTCGGACCACAATTGCGCCCGAAACTCTGAACTCTACACCCGAGGACTCGCGACTAGCCAAAAGGTATACAATAACATCAATGCATGCACAATGCGGGAAATTACCCTAGTTATTTACTAAAATTGCTATTCTTGAAGAATTTCCAAATTCCAACCCCGGTCCCGCATGATCAAATTCCAAAAATTCTCGAAGGGATCACTCACCCATAGCCTAATGATCATTAATGTGTGATTTCTACTTGAATTCATGGCTTAAAATGGAAAATTACAAAGTCCTCAAGAATCCTAAAATTACTACCTAATTCCACGATTTTTGATAATTTAGTAGGGACTTTAACTAGGAATTAATGTTTGAAACTAGTGTTAAATAGGGAATTTACTTACCTCAAGTACTAGGTTGAAGGCCCTCTTGGAAGCTCCAAAATAACACAAGGAAGAAGATGGAAATGGAGAGAATAACTTAAATCCCGTATATAAACTACCTTGCCCAAATGTCCCTTCATCGCGAATGCGACAGGGGCATCGCGTCCGCGAAGGCCAATGGCCCAGGCCTCAGGAGGCCCTTCTATGCGAACGCGAGAGAGAACCCGCGAACGCGGAGGCTAGCTGGGCTATACCTTCACGAACGCGGTTGGACGGGTGCGAACGCGAAGACAAATGGTAGTTGGGCCGGCCCAATTGGCTGGACCTTATGCGAACGCGACGGAGGGCCCGCAAACGCGGAGGCTAGCTGGGCTAGACCTTCACGAACGCGGCTGGAGGGGTGCGAACGCGAAGGCCAGGGAGCCCAACCCATCGCGAACACGGGCTGGGGAACGCGAACGCGAACGCGTAGAGCATCCGTAGCCCCTGCCTAATTCATTCATCGCGAACACGGCCACCCTCCCGCGAACGCGAAGAAGGAAACCAGATACAGAAAATTCTGGTTTTTCCAACTAAGCTCCCGGGGGGTCCAAAAGTTACCCGAGCCCCTCGGGACCCCATCCAAAAGCACCGGCAAGTCTATATTCGTGATACGCACTCACTCGAACTTACGGAACGAGAAAAACAACAACGAAACTCAGATTTTGACCCCAAAACCAAATTGAATCAACATTTTGAACATAGAGTTCTAGAATTCATTTCAATGCGCCGAACCGGCCTATACTACTCCGAATGACTTCAAATTTTGCAGACAAGTCATAAATGACATAACGGAACTGTTCCCGGTTTCGGAATTCCATTCGCACTTCGGTAACATAAAATCACATTTCAAGCCAAATTTCAAGTTCTATGAAAATCCTCAAAACTTCATTAACTCTAATTTTCCCATTTTGATTCGAAACCCGTCAAATCAAGTCCGTTTCTTACCAAATTTCACAGATAACTTAAATAACATATATTGAACCTACTCCGGGCTCCGAAACCATAATACGGAACCGGCAACACACGTTTCACATCAAGGTTAAATAAGCCTTTAATATTTTCATAAAACAATTTTCTTTAAAAAATTCATTTCTTGGACTTGGGTCCTCGGAATTCGATTCCGGGCATACGCCCAAGTCCCATATTTTCCTACGGACCGTCGGATCACAGATACGGGTCCGTTTTACCCAAAATGTTAACCAAAGTCAACTTTATTTAATTAATTATCATAAATGCAACTCTTAATCAAGTTTTTCACATAAAGGCTTCTCGACTACGCGCCCGGGCTGCGCACACACATCGAGGTGAGATTAACGGAGGCTTTCAAGCCTCGAAACACAGTCACAATTAGATTTACATAAGATGACCCCTTTTGGGTCATCACACAGGCTATCAATAAAACGGGGTACTCGACCCAAAACAGTATTTATATAATAAAATAGTGCAAACAAGTCTGAGTTTCGAAAATAATTAAACATGATATAACTTAGTGTAATTCATGAATCGATACAGTGAGGAAATATCATAAATAGCCCCCAAGGGGTCTAAACAGGTCGGCACAAGGCCCCAAACATGTCTTACAACCCAATTATAGCAATAGTTTGAAAACACGATTTAACATGATTTAAAAGTAACTACGCAACTCAAAATAGTGAGAAAATACTAAGTCCATGGTTTCATACCCTCACGACATGATCTACGATCATTACTTACCTCAAACCAGCCCGAAAACTACTCCGCGATACTCTTGCCCCTCTAATCGGCTCCCAAATGATCTGAATCTATTCAAAACCAGATTAATAACATCAACATATGCTAGGGAGACGAAACCCATTCAAAAATGATCAAAATTAGGCACAAATCCCGAAATTGGCCAAACCCGACCCCCGGACCCACATCTCGGAATTCGATAAAAATCACAACACCAGAATCCTCATCCTCCCACGAGTCTATACATACCAAGAACATCAAAATCGGACCACAATTCCCCCTTCAACTACTCAATTAAAGTCCCTAATTCCTCATGCTCTAGCTTCCCCAATTTTGGGATTAAATCCCACTAATTTCAGGTTTAATTGCTTAGAAAATAACATAGAATCAAGTTTTAAAGTCTAAAATTTTTCCTCCAAATGTTTCCCTTCGATTCCCTCTTCAATCCCTCTCAAAAGCTTCAAACATCGCCCAACAATGGAGAAAATAGACTGAAATTCGCGAAGATGGCTTTTTAAATATTCTACCTAGGTCTATTCCTTAATCGTGATCGCGGACAAAGCCATGCGATCGCGAAGCACAAAGACACGCCGCCTCTCAACTTACCCTACGCGATCGAGGAATCTCCCACGCGATCGCAAAGCTCTGCCTTCGTAACTCAGGCGATCACGTCTCTTCCCACGCGACCACACTGACCCAAACCTTCCACTCATCATCAGCCCACTGTCCTCTACGCGAACGCGACCCTGGCAACGCGTTCACGTAGCACAACCTTACAGACCCACGCGAACGCAACCTGACTTATGGGATCGCATAGAGAAAATTTCACCCCTGCCCAAATTAGCCTACGCGATCGCAGACCCTTCAACGCGATCGCGAAGAGCAAAAACACCTGCAACAGCTACTAGCAAAACAACTATCTCCCAAATCCAAAAATCGATCTGTTAACTACCCCAAACTCACCTGAGGCCCTCGAGACCTCACCCTAACACGCCAACACATCCCATAAGCTCATTGAAACTGACTTGAGCCTTCGAAACACCAAAAACAACGCAAAAACACCAAATTCACCTCGGATTCAAGCCTATGAACTTTGAAACTTCTAAATTTCACCAAAGATGCCGAAACCATCCAAAACACGTCCGGTTGACCTGACTATTTGCACACATATCCAAAATGACCCTGCGAACCTGCTCCAACTTCCGTAATTCTATTTGAACCCGATAGCGTATTATCCACTACCGACCGGAAATCGCCAAAAAACTCAATTTCGCCATTTCAAGCCTAATTCTACATCGGACCTCAAAACCACGTTCCAAACACAATCCTAAGTCCCAAATAACCTAACGAAGCTATCCGAGCCATAAAATATACATTATGAGGTCGTTTACCAATAAGTCAACTCCCAATTAACTTTTTCCACTATTTAGCCAATTTAAGAGACTAAGTGGCTCAATTCTCACCACGACCGCTCTGAATCCGAATCAGCTGATTCAACACATCATAATTAGGTTAATTAACATAAGACGAAGCTGAAATAGAGGAAACGAGGCTAATCTCACGGAACGACCGGTCGGGTCATTACAATAAAAATATGCAAAATTGAGGAAAAATGACTGCTGCTAAATAATGCTCTACGCGATCGCAAACAGTGACATGCGATCGTTGAAGGCCAGAAAAAAATACATCGCGAACGTAGGGGTTTTCACGCGATCGCGATGAAGAAGCTGGTCAACTACTCTAAAATGCTCTACACGAACGCGTGTTGTAGTCTGCGATCGCAATGTTTTATAGAATTGCTCTTTGCGATCGCAAGCCTCTTTTTGCGATCGAGATTTACTAACCTAGGCAGAACTCGGGGTAGTTCTGGAATTTCACGATTTTGACCCAAAAACCATTTAATACATGACCTAGCACATTTGTCAAATATCTTTGGCAGATCTTTGGCTTATTTTCACTCCTTAGACTAGAGAGAACAAGTTTTGGAAGCTAGGTTTCTTGCGCACACTTGGGTCTTGAAGATAGAAGCTTTTGGTTGAGAATTTCTTACCCATTTATGTTCATTTGCTTTGTATTGTATATCTAAGTGTGTAGTATTTTTTCCAACACTTGAATCTTGTTTATGGGAATATTCATGTTTAAAGTGCGGATTAGATATCTTATTGTGCTTATGTATTATTTATTATGAAGTGAGTTTTTGTTTCTTTAATTACTCTTGTTCTTTAATATTTCCAAAGGGATTAGCTAACCCTAGGACTCGCCCATTAACTTCGAATTAATTTTGGAAAAGATTATTTGGGGTTGGAAAAGATTAATTAACAAGAACTTAAGGCTTTAACTCTCATTTTATAGATTCTACCTAGGGATAGGATCGAACTACTTGTAGCCATATCCGGGTGTGCTTAATCTCTTGATTTATTTAGAGATAATTAATTTAGGATGTCTTGTTAGTCTTTGGAAGAAGCTAATATAGAATTGTTACATGTGCCTAATTAATATAAACTCCTTTTTGTTAAATCGTGAAATACATTGGATCGTTATGAGTGTAAATCCCAATGCATCCATACTTGTAGCCATTGATCATTTTACTTGTTTTCAAGGTTAGTTTACATTTTCGCATTTACTTTTAAATATTTTCACAATCAAATTATAAGTGTTTGGCATTGCATAACAAGTGATAATTCTCTTACATTCCTAATCGCCTACATATTGTTCTCTTTGGGATTCGACCCCGGCTCATAGTTGGGTAAGTTATATTGCATGCGACCGTGTCCATTTACTTTTTAGTAGTTGATTTGGACGTCATCAAAATTGGCATCATTGTCGGGGCACAATTTGGCGTAAATTAGGTTGTTTGAGAAGTAAGTGTAAGTGCTTTCGTCCAAACTTGTGAATATTTGTGTAATTATTTCCTTATCTTGTTTATCTTCATATATGTTTTCTTGTTTGTTTTCTTGGTTTTTGAAAAACAAATGGCATCAGATAATGAAAATTGGTTGGATGGTAGTTGTTCATACTTTGATGACCCTTGTCCTTAAAATGGAGGACCACACTCGTGGCAAAATTGTTTAAATTCTCCCGGGGGTGGATTTTGCGCAAAATCTCAAACCCATGAGTGGAGTATTTGTGATAAGTGTGGTCGTCAAAATGGTCATTGGGATGATTGTTCTTATTTGTCCTTCCCTTTCCCCCCCATCTATGATTATTCTACTTTTTGTGATGACAAGTTAGGGACATGGAAGTGGAAGAAATTGAGCATGGCCAAAATGGAGAGTTCAAACTCATGTTAGAATGCCTACTTGAAGGAGGAAACAAAGAGAAAAATGCATTGGAGGAGCTTTTGGAAAATAACCTCCAAAATGATTTGGCGCTTAAAAGGTTGAACTTACAAATAGGAGAGATTCTTGAAGCTTTATAGGTCCAAAAAGCCCTAGAAGTGAATGATATCCAAAAACATTCCTTAGATGTGGAAGCCGAAAATCCTTCCTTAGAGAACTTGATCAAAACCAAGAAGAACTCTCAAATGCTCAAAATGAGAAAAAGATGTTCATGTTGGAGGCCATTCTTGAATATGAGGAGAAGCAAATCTTGACACTCGAGGAATTGAAACAAGGCTTGACTCAAAATGATGATGATATCCGCACCTTGGAATAGCAAATGTAATCATTGATTGCGGCTCATTATGCCTATCAATTTGCAAGTGTGGATGATGGTCAAGAAGAGTCCCACTACGAGGAAGAAAGTGAGCTTTATTTCGAGGAATCAAGAATTGAACATCCGCAAACCGACTCCATTAGTGTTAGAGATGCCAAGAAAAATATGGAATGAAAATATGGTTGAGACTGACTCTAGTCCGGGTGAAAAAGGGGATGTCAAAATCCTAGAAGAATTACAATTTGGAGGTTTGATGTCAATTCCAAGCATTTTTTCACATTAGAGTTGTGTGATGAAATGGGAATTGAACTACACAAGTCAATGAGGGACTGCGATGACAAAGGCCATACATTTTACAGTTTGAAGGTGCAAGGAAGCAAAATGACATTCCTCATGAAATCCAAGAAATGCAAAATGAAGAAATTAAAGTTTTGCTTGATCATCAACTCACCACCCCCAACCGCTCGTGGTCACAAGCTTGATTCCAAGTCAGGTGCCCAGTTCATGTCGTCCAAGTGGCGAGAAAAGTTGTAAATTTGATCCGCGTCGTGCCACGTCGTTAAATGCGGTGCTTGGTGGGAGGCAACCCATCGTTTTCAAAATTTTAAGTCGTTTTTGAATTGGTTTTTTAGAATAGCTTAGTATATTATTTATAACTAATCTGCCAAGTTTCACATTTTTTGGAGTTGTTTTGAGTAGGTTGCATGGTCCGGGCAGTCCAAGCCAGTAGTTTCAAAAAAATTGCAAAAAATTGCAGATAATCGTGATCGCATGAAAAGCCACGCGTTCGCAGAGAACAAAAATTCTTTAACCCTTCTCGATCGCAGTATAAGAGGCGTGATCGCGTCCTTTTGGTAAATTTGTTTTACGTGAAAGAAGGAGTACTCATGCGATCGCGGTTAATAGGTAATTTCTAAATTTTAAAACACTAGAAATAACAAAGGATGCCCACTTTCACCCAAACAAAGATACGACACTCCCCTACCCCCCAAACTCCTGAAACAATCTCCAATCTTGCTCTTGTCTCAATTCCATTGCCTCACTCATTTATCATCCTCAAGGTAAGTAGATTTCTCCCTTAACTCTCGCTTTCTCCAATTCTTATGCTGAATTAGTAGAAGGGCAGCCTTATTTTCAAGATTATAAGTTTGAATTTTATTTTCCTTGTCAAATGAAAATGTTGTGGGCTTTGTGTGCTTGCTTGCTGTGGTATATTGGTTGAGAGTTTGAGTGATGTTCTGTAAAATTTGTGGTAAATATCCATGGGTTGCTGGTGTGAACTTGCTGAGGAAACTGGGGAACACAACCTGTTTGATTGAATGCCCAAACAAATTGTTACTGGGTGAGGAAGAAGACCCTCGCGATTGCGATGCCCCATTCCGCGATCGCGTAGGTCTAATTCTGCTGAGAACCATAATTGCACATCGCGATTGCGTATATCCTTCTTCGATTGCGTAGATTTATCACAGTTGGGAAACAAAATGTTCTCCATGATCACGTGCCCAATAACGCGATTAGTTAGCTTTATTTCTCTTGCAAACACAATTGTTCTTCGCGATCGTGTGCCTAGTTCAGCGATCGCGGTTCACTGATGTCTAGGAAGCAAAATAGTATCTTCACAATTTCTAATCCTAAGGCGTTTTGATCTCTTTCTTTGGCATTAATACCTCATAATGCAATTCTTTAAATGTCCATACAGGTATTTAACATTTTTACTCCTCTTATAGGTACTTTGAGATCTAAAATGGATTCGACATCAAATGAAAATGTTCAAGAACATGTTGAACAAGTTTCCGAAGAGGAGTATTTTAATCGGGACATATTCTCATCTTTATCACGTTCCCACCGCTACAACAAACAACTATGTAGAAGTATGATTAAGGGAATAGGCATTCTCTTGACCGACCTTGAAGGTCGGAGGCCTGAGTTCTATGGAAGATTAGTATCAAGTGGATGGATTTGCTTTGCGGAAGAGCCAAGCCCATTCAATCATGAAGTGATCCAAGAATTTTACGCAAATGTCGTGGAGACGGACTTCAAGAATGATTTGGTTGTTATCGTTAGAGGCAACGAAGTCCGCTTTTGTCCAGAACTAATCAATGCATATTACAATATTCCCAATGCTTACAATCAGGTGTACAGGGATCGAGCTCACGACTTGGGCACACAGAGGTTTGTAGACCATTTGCACGGTGGAAAGATGCCGAGCTGGATAAGGAATCACTCTTGGATCGAGTCTTCTGAGTTCAATGCCAAGGCCACGACTTGGCTCTCCATTATCTGTGCTCGAGTCATGCCTTCACGTAATGAGACAGAGGTTACACTTGATAAGGCAAAAGTGATTTGTGCTATCATGGAGGGCATACAAGTGAATGTGGGACAACTTATTGTTTATGAGATAGAAGAGGTTATTTTAGAGAGGACTAAGAGATTGTTCTTCTAATCCTTGATCACCCATTTATTCTATGAAGCTGGGGTGGAGAAGAAGCCTACAGTAAAGGAAAAGAACCCAGAGAAGCCCATTCATCCATTGCTAAGAAAGGGAGCAAGGAATGCATAGAAAAAAAGAAAGATTGATGTAGCATCTCCCTCATTTGGCCAGTTCCCTGACACCATCACTGAGACACTTGATTCTCACGCAGCTGCCACTGGGACTTGTACCATTATTACACCACTTGAGTAGGGACCTCTCACACTTGAGTAGGGACCTCTCGACAGATCTATGGCATGGAGACGCAGGTCCGCCAGCTTGTAGCTGTTCTCCCTTCTGGACCGTCCGGAGAGAGCATATCTGCAGGTCCAGCAGGTCAAGGAAAGGATCTGACTTTGTCAGATCTTGCTAAGGAGCAACATGCCATTAAAGCCAAGTTGGTAAGAATGAACGGAGGCAGCGGAAGCAAAGAGAACATGAAAAGAAGAAAAGCAATTTCTTGACAAAGATGATGAGCACCTTGAAGAAGTTTTGTGGATCAAAGGACGGCGATGACGATGACTTGGAGCTCTCAGTTCCCGGTACTTCCAGCTCCAAGTGATGCCATTTTGGGAGCACCTCTTTCATTTTAGCTTGTTTTGTTTAGTTGCATTGGGGATAATGCAACACTTTAGGTTGGATGTGGCTCATATATGATGGATGTATGTGGAGCATGATCATTTTTTGTGAACTTGTGTATATTGGATGAAATATGTAGTTTAGTAGTAATATTTTGTTTTTTAGTTCTAACATGTTAGCATTAGCATTTTCTTGTAAGTTTTTATTTTTCATAATAGTAGTAATGAAAATCCTTAGTTTTTCTTTATACTGACGTTCTTTTCCAAGGAATTCTTTTGTGTTGAACCGGGTGACTTTTCCCTATGATGGAGGGCGTGAAAACTTTCTTAAGGGATTAGTTTGTTTAGTTTTTCTTTTTTTTAGGCAAATATTTTCTCTAGTTAGTTTAGTAGCTAGTAGTGAATAAATTTGTTTTTGAACGTGATCTTGTGTCCATAAAACAACGTGTGGATTATTTGGTACCAACATAATTTAAACTTGGGCATATGAAATTTTTTATCTTTAAAATAAAAAATGATCGAAACGATGATCCTTGCTGTGATTTTTAGGTTCTACTTTTTGGCTCTTTAATTCATTAAATAGCCTTTTAGGCTATATGTGATTTTCTTTGGTTCATTTGTTTTAATTGGATTTTGGATTTATATGTCACTCTAGTTTGCATGTTCCATGTGTGGTGAGACTTATTGTGAAGTTCTTTTGCATCATTTGTAGTCTAGAACTTGCTTGGAATGTGCTTCAAGGCGAAATCCTAGACTAACTTGGGTTGAAAAATGATGTTAGGCTTTCCTTGGACCGCTATGGCACCCTAAATTTCCTACCCTCACATATTTTTCCTAGTCAATCCCTTTTGAGCCTTTTTAATTTTTTCGTTGGAAACCATGTTACAAGCTATCGTTCTTTATTGATTTTCTTTTGGCACCCTACCTCCCTAAGGACTTTCAAGTATGAACATAGGCTAAAAGCCTAAGTTTGGGGTTGAAGGTTGAAAAAGTTGTGATGTGGAAGGCGCTTAAAAGGCGAAAGGTGATTTAAAAAAAAAAGAAGAAGTAAAAAAATAAGGAATTGTTAATACATGGAAGACTAGGTGATAAAAAAAGCGAAGAAAGGGTGGAAAAGTTTTAAGGAAGTGTGCTTTAATTTGTGCAAATTGTAGTGCTTAGGGAGGTTTTGAGTCACTCTTACCCAAATTGTGCCCTACCTTAACCAAAAGCCTAAACTACAACCCTTTAAGTCCTAATTGATTTTGAACCAAGTGTGTCTACATTAGTGGAAAAATACATGAAGGGCAAGCCTAGGGCACTACTTTTGTGCATTTGAATATCTTTGTGAGAGTGAGAGTTAATTCTTTCCATTTGATATCCCATTTGTGTTTAAATTTCTATTTATAAGTTGGGACTCTCTCTTAAGTGTGGGGGCACATAAAATTTTGTGTTGTGAACTCAATCCAATCTCCAATTGAGAGGAATGAACAAAAGAAAGTTGTTTGTGATAATGAGGCAAATTTTGAAGCTTTAGTGTCATAATTTGGTTGCTACTTTGGTTAATGTGGTGTTTGAGCACTTGAATTGTAATGAAATTTGTGAGAAGTTGTTGGCTATTCATATGCTTTATATTAGTTGTTGGTACCAACAAAAGTCACTAAATTGTGTTTAATTTGAACATTTTTGACTTGAAATGATGTTTGGTATGCCATTGACCTTAATTGATGATCTTATTGAAGTATGTTCTTAGTTTTTGAATTGCTTGAGAAAAAGCAATAGTTTAAGTTTGGGGGTTTCATAAGTTGGTATTTTACCAACTTATCTCTTCTTGATACTTAGGCTTTTGTATGATTTCGTTGAGAAACTAAGGCATTTATTGAGGTTTATTGGCATATTTTTGGTATCAAGTGATTTAGAGAAGATACGGAAGAAACAAGTCAAAATGTGCAAAATTGAGGAAAATGACCAATGCCAGATAATGCTCTCCGCGATTGCAAACAGTGGCACGCGATCACAGAAGGCCAAAAATGTAACGACCCGACTGGTCGTTTTATGTTATCGGACCTTGTTCCCCTGTCTAAGTCTTCCCATAGCGGCTTCTTGTGATTTGTGACTTGCGGGGACTGGTGGTTCAGGATTTAGAAGTGTTTTGAACAATATAGGAACACTTGGTTCCTTAAGGTTGGCCTATTTGGCCAAGTTTGACTTTGGTCAATATTTTGAGCAAACGACCTCGGAATCGAGTTCCGACAGTGTCAGTAGCTCCGTATGATAATTTCGGACTTGAGTGTATGTTCGAAATGGTTTTTGATAACCTGGGGGCATTTCAGCGCCCGATATAGAAATAAGGATTTCCTTAAATTTGAAATTTAGTTTGGAACGTCATTTTATGTATCGAGGTCCGAATGGAACTCCCATACCGGAAATAGATCTGTTAAGTCATTTATGACTTGTCTGCAAAATTTTAAGTCATTCCGAGTAGTATAGGCCGGTTCGGCGCATTGAAATGAATTCTAGAACTTCAAGTTCAAAGTGCTGATTCAATTTTGTTTTGGGGTCAAATTCTGAGTTTCGTTGTTGTTTTTCGCGTTCCGGAAGTTCGAGCTAGTCCGTATCCTGAATACAGACTTGCTAGTGCCTTTGGACGGGGGTCCTGAGGGGCTCGGGTGAGTTTTGGACCCCCGGGAGCTAAGTTCAAAAAACCATATTTTTGCTGTCTGGTTTCCTACTTCGCGATCGCGGAAGGTGGGCCGCGTTCGCGGAGAAGGAATTGGGCTGGGCTGCTGAATGCTCTTCGCGTTCGTAGGAATCTCTCTGTGATCGCGGAAGGTTGGGTCCCTGACCTTCGCGATCGCATCCCTGTCTCCGCGTTCGCGATGGTCTGGATCCCTGGCCTTCGCGATTGTAGCCTCGCCTCTGCGTTCGCATAGAGGTGGGACATGACCAAGCCTGTTTGCTCTTCGTGATCGCATGACCTCCTGCGCGTTCATAGAGGTCTGGCCAGTTGGCCTTCGCGATCGCAGGCCCCTTTCCGTGTTCGCATAGAAGGGCCTCAGGGCCTGGGCCATTTGGCCTTCGCGATCGCAGGCCCCTGGTCGCGATCGCGGTGAAGGGGAAATCTGGGCAGTAAATTTATATACGGGATTTAAGTTATTTCCTCCATTTCCATATTCTTCCGTGTGTTATTTGAGAGCTTCCAAGAGGACCATTCAACCTAGTACTTGAGGTAAGTAAATTCCTTATTAAACTAGTTTCAAGCATCAATTCCTAGATGAATTCTCTACTAAATTATCAAAAATCATGATTTTGGGTAGTAAAATTAGGGCTTTTGAGGAATTTGTGAATTGTTCGTTTAAAACCATGAATTCAAGTAGAAACTACATAATTTTGATCCTTAGGCTATGGGTGAGCGATTCCTTCGAGAATTTTCTGAATTCGAGCATGCGGGCTCGGAGTTGAAATTTAGTAATTCTTCAAGAATGATGAATTTTGAATAAAATAGGATAAATCCTCTTCTTTGATCATGAATTGATGTACTGTGCTATACTTGACTAGTTGCGAGACCTCGAGGGTAGATCTCAGAGTTTTCGAGCGCATCTTTGATCCGAGGATTAGTTTCGCCACGAGGTGAGTCTTCTTTCCAACCTTGTAAGGGGGAAAATGTCCCCATAGGTTCTTGATTGCTGTGTGTACTTGTTGTGGGGGGCCACGTACGTACCAAGTGACGAGAGTCCGTACGTGGTGACTGTATTGCTATGTCGGGTAGCCTTAGGATTCACAAGCATGCCTCTATGTGACCTATCTGTACCTTCATATGTGTTATGAGTTACGAGTTGTAATTACTGTTGAGATGATAAGGAAAAGTGAGGTATTATGATTTAAATCCTAGTTGATTACTCGTGGTATTGGCATAGTCCTGTTGTGTTCACTGTTGAGTTGGTACACGTTTGTCCTTATATATATACGCACTTATTATCGAGTCAGCACACGAGTCGCAGGTATGATGCGCGATCGTGGGTCAGCTTATTACTATCGATTCAGCACACGAGTCGCATGTATGATGCACGATCGTGGGTCAGCTTATTATTATCGAGTCAGCACACGAGTCGCAGGTATGATGCGCGATCGTGGGTCAGCTTATTACTATCGATTCAGCACACGAGTCGCATGTATGATGCACGATCGTGGGTCAGCTTATTATTATCGAGTCAGCACACGAGTCGCAGGTATGATGCGCGATCGTGGGTCAGCTTATTATTATCGAGTCAGCACGCGAGTCGCAGGTATGATTCGCGATCGTGGGTTAGCTTATGACTTCATTCCTTATGACAAACCTTATGACTCCGGCCGTTTGTCTTGTCCTTGTATGACCAGTTGTCCAGGGTCACTTATAGTCAGACATGTCTGATATTTGGTAAGAGGGGAATAAAGTACACTCTTGTTCATTTCCAGTTATTGTCTGGAATATTTCTTGTGATATGCACTTGTTGTTTACTGTTTTATCTGCCTACTGTTTTCTGTCATATCCTGTCTTATATTATATTACTGGACCTTAGTGAGTGTGTAGTCGACTTCTCGTCACTACTCCTTCGAGTTTAGACGGGATACTCGCTGGGTACATATTTATTTATGTACTCATGCTGCACTTCTTCTTCTGTACTTGACGATACAGGTCCGCAGGCTGGTACATCTAATTATCAGGTCAGGGCTAGGTACTGACTTGAGTTGATTTGACTTCACGGTGAGCTGCTCTTCCTGGCGATCCCTGGCAGCGCCCTGGAGTTTCCCTTTTTCATTTTCCCGTCTACTTCATTCAGACTGTGGGATTGTGTATATATATATATATATATATATATATATATATATATATTACCCTTGTATATTCAGATAGTGGCCTGTGACACTCGTGACGTAGCGTATATTTTGGGTTTTTGGGTTGTATACTTACCTATATGCTTATCGTTTGGCTCATATATCGTATGGTTTTGTTTTTGTCACATGCTATCATCATGCTAATAATTGCGTAAAACTAGAAAACATTGGAATAATTAAACAAATGGGAAGGGAAACACTTAGTGTTGTCCATGTTGGCTTGCCTAACCCCGTTGTTGGGCGCCATCGCGACCTGATTGGGATTTGGGTCGTGACAAGAAAATAGTACATCGCGAACTTAGGGGTTTTCATGCGATTGCGATGAAGAAGCTGGTCAACTGATCTGAAATGCTCTACGCGAACGCGTGCTGTAGTCTGCGATCACAAGCCTTTTTTCGTGATCGCGATTCACTAATCTGGGCAGAACTCTGGGCATATCTGGAATTTCATGATTTTCACTCCAAAACCATTTAATACACGACTTAGCACATTTGTATAATATATTTGGTAGATCTTTGGCTTATTTTCAGTCCTTAGACTAGAGAGAACAAGTTTTGGAAGCTAGGGTTCTTGCACACACTTGGGTCTTGAAGATAGAAGCTTTTGGTTGAGAATTTCTTATCCATTTATGTTAATTTCTTCATTACTTTGCTTTGTATTGTATATCTAAGTGTGTAGTATTTTTTTCCAACACGTTAATCGTTTTTATGGGAATATTCATGTTTAAAGTGTGGATTAAATATCTTGTTGTGCTTATGTATTATTTATTTATTATGAAGTGAGTTTTTGTTTCTTCAATTACTCTTGTTCTTTAATGTTTCCCAAGGGATTAGCTAACCCTAGGACTCGCCCATTAACGTAGAATTAATTTTGGAAAAGATTATTTGGGGTTGGGAAAGATTAATTAACAAGAACTTAAGGTTTTAACTCTAATTTTATAGATTCTACCTACGGATAGGATGGAACTACTTGTAGCCATATCCTGGTGTGCTTAATCTCTTGATATTTTTAGGGATAATTCATTTAGGAAGTCTTGTTAGTCTTTGGAAGAAGCTAATATAGAATTGTTACCCGTGACTAATTAACATAAACTCCCTCATACCTAAATACAATGGTACAACCTAAATACAAGGGCACCACCGATCCCAATCAGCACATCACTACATACACATGCGGTATAAAGGGAAACGACTTGGAGGACGATGAGATTGAGTCCGTTCTGCTGAAAACATTTGGGGAAAATTTGTCCAAGGGGCAGATGATTTGGTACCACAACCTGCCCCCGAACTCTATCGATTCATTCGCCATGTTGGCAAATTCATTTGTTAAGGCACATGCTGGTGCCATAAAAGTCGCAACAAGGAAGCCAGACGTCTTCAAAATTAAACAAAGGGACAACGAGATGTTAAGGGAGTTCGTGTCCCGATTTAAGATGGAACGGATGGAGTTATCACCGGTCTCCGATGATTGGGTTGTTCAAGCTTTCACCCAGGGGTTAAACGAGCGGAACTCGATAGCGTCACGACAGTTGAAGCAAAACTTGATTAAGTACCCTGTCGTTATTTGGGCAGATGTGCACAACCGATATTAGTCGAAGATTAGGGTCGAGGATGACTAGTTGTGATCCCCCTCAGGTTCGGTTTATCCGAGTAGATTGTCAGTAAAAGATTCGAGGGACACAGGTAGGGGACCAAGGTCGAACTAGGAACGGTATCAGCCATACACTGAAGAGCGAAGAAACAGTTTAAGGCGCAATGTACCTCAGAATGATCGAATAGTGGATCAAGGACACAATCCTCAAGGACTCATGGGTATGACCGGGTTTGATAGGCATGCAGGACCGGCAGAGGCACCTCGATAATAAGAGTACAATTTCAGCATCGATGCCTCGGGTATCGTTTCAGCCATTAGAAAGATTAAGGACACCAAGTGGCCCAGACCCATACAAACTGACCCTTCTCAAAGGAATACTAACTTAATTTGTAAATATCACGGTATACATAGGAACAGGACCGAGGATTGCAGATGGTTAAGAGAAGAGGTAGCTCGATTATTCAACGAGGGGTACCTTTGTAAATTTTTCAGCGACAGAGCCAAAAACCACTTCAGGGAAAGTGACGGCAATAGGAAAAATGAGCAAGAGGAGCCTCAGCATGTTATCCATATGATCATTGGTAAAGTAGACGTCCCACAGAGACCTGTTTTCAAACGCACCAAAGTGTCAATTACAACGGAGAAACGGACTCGAGACTACATTCCCGAAGGCACGCTTACATTAAATGAAGAAGATACCGAGGTCCTGTCTCAACCGCACAATGACGCACTGGTAAGTTCTATTCTGTTAAATAAATTTCAACTTAAACTTGTTCTTGTGGATCCAGCTAGCTCGACGAACACAATCAGGTCGAGGGTCATAGAGCAGCTCGGGTTGCTAGATCAAATCTTACCTGCATCTCGAGTCTTGAATGGTTTCAACATGGAAAGCTAAACAATGAAGGGGGAAATAACTCTACCAGTGAACATGGCCGGGACTATACAAGACACAAAATTTCGTGTCATCGAAGGTGACATGAGGTACAATGCATTGCTTGGAAGGTCGTGGATCAATAGCATGAGGGTTGTGTCATCGACCCTTCATCAAATGATGAAGTTTCCGACAAAAGATTGTGTGAAGAAAGTGTATAGGGAGAAACACGCGGCAAAGGAGATGTTCGCAGTTCATGATTTGACACCAGCATCAGCACCCTCGACCTCGGAGAAGTTAAACATCAAAGACAAGCAGGTGGCTAAATAGCAATCACAGTCCACATCCTCGATTAAATCCAAGGAACAAGTAGCCGAGGACGAAGAAGAGGACTTCATTACCCTCGAGCTCTCATATCCCCCAAGGAATCAAATGCATGAAGTCCACGGCCGAGGAACTAGAGTAGGTGATCGAACATCTACTGGAACGGAAGGTATACCTGGGAACGAGATTAACCCCCGAACTTAGGAAAAACTCATTCAATTCCTTACCGATAACATATATTATTTTGCGTAGTCCCACTTAGATATGACAAGAATTCCACCAGCGATAACCACCCATCGGCTGAGTCTCGACCCCAAGTTCAAACCGGTGAAACAAAAGAGAAGGCCCCATTCCGAGGTAAAGCATGCATTCATAAAGGACGAGGTAACTAAACTTCTCAAAATAGGGTCCATTAGGGAAGTAAAATACCCTGAGTGGTTGGCCAATGTGGTAGTAATCCCTAAAGAGGAATACAAACTTAGAATGAGTGTAGATAACAAAGATTTGAACAAGGCATGTCCCAAAGACTCTTTCCCACTCCCTAACATCGATCGTATGATCGAAGCCAGGGCCGGCCACGAGATCCTTAATTTTCTCAATTCCTACTCCGGGTACAATCAAATTCAAATGAACCCAGAGGACCAGGAAAAAACTTCATTTATCATGAAATATGGAACATATTGTTACAATGTAATGCCTTCGGGCTAAAAAATGCAGGAGCTACATACCAATGCCTAGTTAATAAAATGTTCGAACAACAGATAGGCACATATATGGAAATTTATATTGATGACATGCTAGTTAAGTCCCTGCACGCAGAGGACCATTTGATTCATTTGCAGGCAACATTCGAGATTCAGAGGAAATACAACATGAAGCTCAACCCCGAGAAATGCGCCTTCCGAGTTGGCTCGGGCAAGTTCTTGGGTTTCATGGGGTCGAATAGGAGGATTGAGATTAATCTTGACAAAATTAAAGCCATCGAATAAATTACCATCGTGGACAATGTAAAAGCAGTACAACGGCTAACTAGACGGATAGCCGCTTTAGGCCGATATATCTCGAGGTCATCGGATCAGAGTCACTAATTCTTTTCCCGACTCATAAAGAAGAATGATTTTGCATGGACTACGGAATGTCAGCAAGCGTTGGAGGAGTTAAAGCGGTACCTGTCGAGCCGACCCCTACTTCACACTCTGAAGGCAAACGAAAATCTTTGCTTATACTTTATTGTGTCCAAGGTAGCGGTAAGTGGTGTGCTGGTTCGAGAAGACCAAGGTGCACAATTTCCTATTTATTGAAAGCATATTTCAATGTCATCCCATATGTGTTTTAACCACGTACACACTTCGAAATGTTTGGCATAAGCCCGAGCTGTCAGGCCGATTGGCCTAGTGGGTCATCGAACTTGGAGGGTACGATATCGAATATCAACCCCGAACGGCAATCAAGTCCCAAATTTTGGCGGACTTTGTGGCAGATTTTACACCTTCCCTCGTACCCGAAGTAGAAAAGGAACTTCTACTAAAGATGTGTACATCATCGGGGGTATGGACCCTCTTCACAGACGGTGCCTCGAATGTGAAAGGGACCGGGCTCGGTATTGTTTTAAAACTGCCTACGGGAAGTGTCATTAGACAATCTATCCAAACTTCTAGATTAACTAACAATGAGGTCGAGTACGAGGCCATGATTGCAGGTCTCGAATTAGCCAACAGCCTGGGAGCGGAGTTCATCGAGCCCAAGTGTGACTCTCTTTTGGTGGTAAACCAAGTAAACAAAACCTTTGAAGTTCGAGAAGATAGAATGCAAAGATATTTGGAAAAATTGCAAGTAACATTGCACCGCTTCAAGGAGTGGACGTTGGACCATATACCTTGAGAGAAAAATAGTGAGGCCATGCACTTGCGAATTTGGGGTCAT
This sequence comes from Nicotiana undulata, assembly GCA_005239495.1. NCBI lineage: Eukaryota > Viridiplantae > Streptophyta > Magnoliopsida > Solanales > Solanaceae > Nicotiana > Nicotiana undulata. Next base: position 22,521 of record ML252117.1, read on the forward strand.
TGCTCGAGGAAGATGATATTTTCTCGGGGACTGTTGTCCAATTGTCGAGGTCCGTGGTCGAGGAAGGTCATGCTGAGATGAACTCTACAAGTTTGACGTGGGATTGGAGGAATAAATATGTCGAGTATTTAAGGCACGAAAAGCTCCCCTCGGATCCTAAGGAGTCAAGAGCCCTACGAGCAAAAGCAGCTCGATTCACACTAGATGAAAATGGAACATTGCACAGGAGGACCTTCGATGGACCATTGGCAGTATGCTTAGGACCGGGGGACACCGATTATGTTTTTCGAGCAATCCACGAAGGCACTTGTTGAAACCACTGTGGCGTTGACTCTTAGATTCATAAAATAATTAGAGTTGGATATTAGTGGGATAGCATGGAAAAAGATACTAAGGAGTTCATTCGAAAGTGTGACAAATGCTAAAGGTTCGCGCCGATGATCCATCAGCCCGTTGAACAACTCCATTCGGTCCTATCCCCATGGCCATTCATGAAATGAGGGATGGACATCGTCGGGCCCTTGCCAACGACACCAGGTAAAGCCAAGTTCATTTTGTTTATGGTTGACTACTTTTCAAAACGGGTAGAAGCGCACGCCTTCGAGAAAGTAAGACAAAAAAAAGTCATAGACTTCATATGGGACCACATTGTGTGTCAGTTCGGGATACCCGCTGAAATAGTAAGCGATAATGGGATGCATTTTGTCGTCATCAAGATGACAAAGTTCCTCGAAGAGCACAAAATAAAAAGGATTTTATCGACGCCGTATCACCCAAGCGCAAATGGCCAGGCCGAGTCCACGAACAAAACTATTATCCAAACTCGAAGAAGAGGTTGAATGAGGCTAAAGGAAAATGGAGAGAAGTGTTGCTTGAGGTACTATGGGCATATCGAACAACGTCGAAATCAAGCACGAGCGAAAATCCGTTCTCTTTGGTGTACGGGTTCGAAGTGTTGATTCTGGTCGAGGTCGGAGAACCTAGCATCAGGTTTCAGCACACTACCGAGGAATCAAACCTTGAGGCTATGAACATTTGTCATGAATTACTAGATGAAAACCGAGAAGTTGCACTTGTTCGAATGGCTGCACAAAAGCAAAGGATCGAGAGGTATTATAACATAAGATCGAACCTTCGCAACTTCGGAGTCAGGGACCCAAATGAAGGGAAGCTAGGCCCAAATTGGAAAGGACTGTACCGAGTCATCGGAGTCGTTGGAAAGGGATCTTACAAACTTAGCACAATGGAAGGCGAACAAATACTAAACAATTGGAATGTATCACTACTCAAACGATATTATTGCTAAGGTATGGCTTTCTCCTTTTTCCACTTATATTCGAGACTAACTCATTGCAGGTGTTCGATCGAAGACGACGGGACACCCTTCAACTCGAAGACCTTAGGTTTTAAAGCATGCATTGCACTCTGTTTCCCTTAGATCTGGTTTTGTCCCAAATGGGTTTTTCCGGACAGGTTTTTAACGAGGCAATAATTATATGCTACCTAAGGGGAATTCAACAAGTATCCGAGGCTTATTATCAATCAACCTCTAATACTGGGGGGCATCACCCTCAGGGACTAGCATTTTCGAGGAAAATACTTCAGGCCTAAGAAGGACTCGATAGGAAAACCTTATAATGGGCCAAACGGTCAAAAAGAACCGTGTCCGTATAGAATAATCTAGACTCGAAGGCAAAACGTGTACACATGTACGAGCTATTTGAGGAAGCACCCTTTCTATTAAACACTTTGTGTCTTGAGGAAATCTGTTACTCCATACTTATGATCTTATACGAGAAAAGGCTCAAGAGCCAAAACACAAGTATATCTCGACTACTCGGGGACTACCATTGATAGTCAAACACGTTCGAACTATGCAAACTTAAACTCGTAAGACCTCAAAGAGGCACCCCTCGAAGGGACAACTTCTTTCAAAACTATAATTCCAGTTTCCATCACTTCAGTTACCAACTTATATCTCAAGGCAATTGAATAGTTCAAATCACATAAAGTATTGAGGTTCAGCATTCAGGTAGATCCGAAGAAAGTTTCAGCAGTTAGAGATTGGCCTAGGCCCACTTCAGCCACAGAGATTCGGAGTTTCTTAGGCTTAGCATGCTATTATTGCCGGTTCGTGGAGGGGTTTTCATCTATAGCAGCCCCCATGACCAAGTTGACGCAGAAGAGTGTTTAGTTCAGATGGTCGGAGGAGTGTGAAGCAAGCTTTCAGAAGCTCAAGACAGCATTGACCACAGCACCAGTGTTGGTACTGCCCACAAGTTTAGGTTCTTATACCGTGTATTGTGATGCTTCGCGAATTGGGCTGGGTGCAGTGTTGATGCAGGATGGGAGAGTTATAGCCTATGCTTCACGTCAGTTAAAGATTCACGAGAAGAACTATCCAGTCCATGATTTGGAGCTTGCAGCTATTGTTCATGCCTTGAAGATTTGGAGGCACTATTTGTATGGGGTGCCGTGTGAGGTGTTCACTGATCATAAGAGTTTGCAATACTTGTTTAAGCAAAAGGAGTTGAATATGAGGCAGAGGAGGTGGTTAGAGTTGCTGAAAGATTATGATATTATTATCCTCTATCATCCAGGAAAGGACAATGTGGTGGCCGATGCCTTGAGCCGGAAGTTATTCAACATGGGTAGTTTGGCTTATCTATCAGTTGGAGAGCGACCTTTGGCTTTGGATATTCAGGCGTTAGCCAATCGATTTGTTAGATTGGAGGTTTCTGAGGGTGGCAGTGTTTTGGCCCATACCGTCGCTCGTTCTTCATTGTATGATCGCATTCGCGCCAGGCAGTATGAGGATCGTCATTTGTGTGCTCTTAGGGATGCGGTTCGGCACGGACGTGCCAAGCAGGTCACAGTTGATGCTGAGGGAGTTTTGAGATTGCAGGGTCGTATATGTGTTCCGGACGTTGATGGCATTCGTGAGTTAATATTGCTTGAGGCCCATAGTTCCCGGTATTCCATTCATCCGGGCACTACGAAGATGTACCAGGACTTACTGCAGCATTATTGGTGGCGTAGAATGAAGAAGGACATTGTGGC
>ML252117.1:34815-48386 GCA_005239495.1 Nicotiana undulata
ACCGGCAAGTAGGGGATACGGGAGCAGTAAAGGGGGAGCAAGTGAAATAAAGAAGTCACCTCAACAAGTAGAAGTGATCCATAGAAGCAATCCAACATAATCGACAACGAAACAATATAAATATCAGAAAAATAAACAATGGCACGGCATCACCCTTCGTGCTTTTACTCTCTTCCTCACAATGCAATGTAATCAACTATCATGGCACGACATCAGCCTTCGTGCTTTTACTCTCTTCCTCACAATGTAATGTACAATGAATCATGGAACGGAATTTACCTTCGTGCTTATAATCAATAAAATCATGGCACGACATTTACCTTCGTGCTTATAATCAATAAATTCATGGCATGGCCTCACCCTTCGTGCTTTAAACTCTTCCTCACTATGCAATGAAATCAAGTATCATGACACGGCATCACCCTTCGTGCTTTACACTCTTCCTCACCAAACAATAACAGATAAATGGCAAGGAGTACAACATAGTGGAAATAAGCAATTCAGAACACCCGGCAAGGGGGAAACATCAAGTAGTAACTCAAGAAATGCCCGGCAAGGGTCTCAGCTATAACCAATTACCTCAATCACGTACTCTACACTTGTATTACCATTCGTATCAACACTTCTCAAACTCAATAGCCAATACTTTCAATCAAGAATAAATTACCAAGTAAAGACAATCTCATAATATACTAAACATGGAAGAAATACTGCAATTTCTATCAAAATAGACTCACGGGCATGCTTGACACACATTGCATAGGTACTCGTCACCTCACCTATTAAATGAACATGATATTCATTTAGCACATAGAAAATAATACCTATTCCCTCACCAAAGTTAGGCAAGACACTTACCTCGGGTCCAAAATANCATATTCAACTCAAGTATACCAATAATGACCCAATAACTCAAACTCATAGTCTAATTATCTATTTATAATCATTCTTCCTGAAAATCCAAAATTTGACCCCGGGCCCACGTGGTCGAAACTCGAGGTTCGGACCAAAACCTGATTACTCATATCCCTACGATTAGGAATATACAATTTGTTTTAAGATTCAACCCCAAATTGGGGTTGAATCACCCAAAGATCCAAAAACCTAGGTTCTACCCAAAAGCCCCAATTTTCTAATTGATTTCATGAGTTTAAGCCTAGGTTTCTAGTGATTAGTGATGGATAATGGAAGAAAACGAGGTTACGAAGCTTACCCGAGTAGCAATGGAGGAAAATGGACTCAAGGCTCGCTAATGGAGGTTGGGGATGGAGGAGAGGCTGAATTTTGAAGAATTCCCGTAATGAAGTCTGTTTTGGAGTTAATAAAATAGCTGGGCAAAATTAGCCTATGCGATCGCGGAGGCAGGAATGCGATCGCATAGAGGAGTAACTGACAAGCTCTGCGATCGTGGGTCTATGTATGCGATCGCACTGAGTATTTTCCCCCAGCTGCCCTTACCCACTTAATACACTATGCGATCGCGGACAGGGTTATGCGATCGCAGTGAACAACTACCCAACCCCCACCCAGGTACACTACCCCTCTATGCGATCGCGTATGGGGTGATGCGATCGCATAGAGCAATCTGACAACCCCTTCCCTTAATCCTATGCGATCGCAGGGCTTCGTGTGCGATCGCACTGAAGCCCGCACCAGACACCAGAAAACTGAGCCTACACCAGATTTTCTAACTTGAAACCATCCCGTTAGCCACCCGAAACTCACCCGAGCCCTCGGGTCTCAAAACCAAAAACACACACGTCTCCCAATACATCCTACGGACTTGTTCAAGCTTTTAAATCATCAAAATATCATCAAAAACACGGAATTAAACCTCAAAACTCTTAGAAATTTCTTAAACTTCATAAACTTCTAAATTTCCCATTTTTAATCTGAATCACGTCATTTCAAGTCCGTTTTACACCAAATTTCACAGATAAGTCACATAACATATAATAAACCTGTTCCGGGCCTCGGAACCATAATACGGGCCCGGTAACACGGTTTTCACATAATTATTCATTTTCAAAATCCTTTATTATTTTCAGAAAATAATTTCTTTTAAAAATTCATTTCTCGGGCTTGGGACCTCTGAATTCGATTCCGAGCATATGCCCAAGTCCCATATTTTCCTACGGACCCTCCGGGACCGTTGAATCACGGGTCCGGGTCTGTTGACCAGAAATGTTGACCAAAGTCAACTATAATCATTTATTAATTATCAAAACTCATTTTTATCAAGTTTTCACATAATAGCTTCCCGGCTACATGCTCGGGCTGCGCACGCATATCGAGGTGAGACTAACGGAGGCTCTCGAAGATATAGCTTAAATTACGTAAGATGACCTTTTGGGTCATCACACCTTGAGAATGGAACTGAGGAATGGGTCAACAACTAGAGGAAAACCGGGTATCTCAGAGTAGCTAATCAAAAAAAAAACTTGAGGTTTTAATAGTAACTCAAGAGCTTCACGGCTAGTAGAGCCAGTACAAACATCAAATATCAACTGGATTCGTAGAAACATGGAGCAATTAACATATAATGACACTTCAACAAGTATTATGCAATCCAAAGGAGTGAAAATGCCTGTCTTCCTTATAACCAACCGAAGAACATCTTTCAAGAATAAGATGAGCAACAAGAATAAGTAGCACGATCCAGCTGCATGGAGGCTCGACGGACCCTAGCTTCGATGGAGATTTAATAATGTTTAAAAGTAAGTGAGCAGACAAAATTCAGAAAATAACCTATCGGAGAAGAGGGAGATTTTCGCCAAGCAAATAAAAATCTAGCCGATTCCGACCACTAGGCCAAAATGGAAGCCTCAACAAAGATAGAGCGAGGGCACTACCATACTAGAGATGATGATGAAACAAAGCAAGATCTTCACCTATATCAACATTCATATTGAAGCAGAAACCCGAAGTAAAGGGGTCAAGAAAAGATATCTTTTTATTTTGTGCGAAAATATGATAATGACTCATCCCTTCATTCGATGAGAAATTCTTCGGGTATACTCCATTGTTAGAGTTTAGAAAGGCGTGTTGGAAATGGTAATTCTATAGCTACAACTCAATTCAAGGACATGATTATAGATCTCGATGTCATAAGAGATTGCATATAAGGAAATTTGCGGTGGGGTGGATTCACAAGATATTGGATCTCGTTCAAAGAGTAGGTGCATGCAATGGTCTGTAACTCAACATTTATTAATGCCATGCCTATGAAAGTTCTTCAATATGGATGTACATATACAACAAGAGTATTTTTGAACCATACCGATATACTATAGGATTTGGTGGTTCAGTGTCATCAATAGGGACATGGGTACTCCCCTATTAGCGATAGGTTCTACCAATCCCTCCACAGCTCAATACATTCTCCTAACAAGCCCTTGGGCAGTCCCTTCGGATTAAATGGTGGGATCATTCCCTCCTCATGGCTTCAAACACACGAATTATGGTATCATGATTACTCATTTTGAGAGTAAGGCTTGGAGAGAAAACTAACCCCCTAACTTGAGCTCTATCGCACGATTGGAGTATCAAAGAAGGGTGAAATTCCTAAATGTCTATGTAGCCCCCTAATTATAGATGTGGTCGACAACACACCGGTAAGAAGTGCTCTACTAGACACGGCTCCGAGACATCCTAGGACACTTTTATAACCTTAGGCTCTGATACCAAGTTTGTCACGCCCCAAAATCGAGGGACGAGATCGGCGCCTAACCGGGTTAACACAGTCAAGCGAACCTGGATTGCCTTTCCTGCCCAACGTATTACCCCGCTTTCATAACATGCATTATTTCGTGCGAGTTAGCCGATTTTAGTTTCAAAGTACATTTGACAACATATCTCCATTTGTTTCCTCTTTTAGCATTTCAACGATTGATATCCAAACATACATAATACAATTTATAATCTTATCTAACATAGTGGGGTGGCAACCAATCATTTTTAATATTTCAATCCATAACAATTACATCACAAGAATCCTCCTGTCAAGGAGCACAGGTTCACATCAACAATTTGTTATTTGGGCCCAAGACACCCTAATTTTCACCAAGTAATAATTCATGTACAAGGTATTTCCATAATCGTTAAACTTATTTACATCGTTTCATATCAATAACCTCAAATAATTACAAGCTTTGCATATAATAAGGTAGGCACGCCGAATCACTGTTCACAACCTCATATAACACAGTGGAGTGGCAATCAACTAAGACAGTAAATTCACAAATTTTCATACAATTACACATACCGTATGCTCGCCACAACAAGGGGATTCGACAAGGGTTAAAGTTAGCCATACATACCTCAAAAAGCTTTTCCTTCAGTTTAGACAATACACCAACACCTCTAGCCATAACAATCTATAAGGAGATAGCGGAAATCGATTAATAATTAGGAAGATTACCCATGGTGTAACTCTCTTAGGAATTTCATCAAACACCTTACATCTGAAGTAGACTACAAGGTTTAGAAATTGTAATTCCTTCTTCCCTCAACCAATTTTAATATGAACTACCAAAATTAGTTCTTTAACATCACATACTACAACTTAGTCCCACATGCATGGCCTATTTCTAACCCCCCACCACATATTTGAACCCTTAACCTCTTGCATGAAAATTTTGGAAGTAGGACTTACCCGGATGGAGGACAATCTATGGTTATCTTTCTTGATTCTTGAAGACTTGAGAAAGATTTGGACGATTATGATGTTAGGCCCCTTCTTTATCTCTCTATATGCTCTCATTTCTCTCTAAAACCAGTAGAAAATGGCCCCAAATGAAGCCCTTAAACCTATTTATGAAAATGGGTTCGGGTTATAAAAATAGGAAAAATAAGTCTCTGGAACAGGGTCTGTGATCGCAGAATGGACTGCAGAACAAACATGTGGGCCGCAGAATGCATTGCAAAGTAGCTTCCCAAAAAACTGCGCTACACTAGCCCAATTTGCGACATATCTGCGATCGCAGAGTCAAAATGCGACATGAAATGCGATCGCAGATTTGACACAGGATTGCGTAGGAATGTCCAAATGACGAACGGTTTGAAGCGTCAGAAATTAGACTCGAAGACCTTTCATTTGATAGGTTATGTATCACATAATACTTTATACATAATTAGATATGCTCCTTCAAAGTGTGTACTAGTGAAAATACCTTTGGAATTTTAGCCTATTATGGAATTCTCCCATTTGGCCTAGCCTTAGGCTTCCCCTTGGACCTCACATTACTTATTATATGACTCATACACTTATCCACCACATCCAATTCATTTACATTATAATTAAAGCACATAAAATATTATAATTAGTCTACCTGGCACCCCAAATCCTATAATGCTTAGCAAACTTTTCCGGGGCCTTACATTGCACATAATTTAGCTTACTGCAAGGAGTTCCACATTACCCAAATAATCACAACATACACAATTATGGCACAACTTGAGATGCTACAATAGTAAGGAAATTAGGAGAGTGAAGTGTTCTTGCAAAAAATTAGACACAAGGGTGCAATTGCTTAGAGATGGTAGTTTTCATGATCACTACTAGACTTATTCAAACAAATGGGGATATTTTTCTTTCATATGATTTTCCGCTTCCCACTTGGCTTCCTCGACTTGTTGACTTCGCCATAACACTTTAACAGAAGCAATCTCTTTGTTTCTCAATCTACGGACTTGCCTATCAAGAACAACAACCAGAACCTCTTCATAGGACAATTTTTCATTAATTTCAATGGTCTCAACTGGCACGATGGCAGCTGGATCTCCAATTACCTTCTTTAGCATGGACACATGAAACACTGGATGCACTAGTAACATTTCAGGAGGCAATTCCAGCCTATATGCTACTTGCCCTATCCTTTGAGCAATTTGATATGGCCCCACATACCTTGAGCTCAATTTCCCTTTCTTCCCAAACCGCATCACTCCCTTCATGGAAGACACCTTCAAGAATACCCAATCATCTACTTGGAACTCCAAATCTCTACGACGAACATCTGCATAGGATTTCTGGCGACTCTGAGAAGTTTTCTTCCTCTCCTGAATGACTCTAACTTTTCCCATAGCTTGGTGCACAAGATCCGGTCCTAACAATTCCGCCTCACCAACCTCAAACTATCCAATCGGAGACCTACACCTCCTTCCGTACAATGCCTCAAATGGGGCCATCTGAATACTAGCATGGAAACTGTTATTGTAAGAAAACTCTATAAGCGGCAAGTGATCATCCAAGCTACCCTTGAGATCTAAAACACAAGCCCGCAACATATCTTCATGTGTCTGAATGGTCCGCTCCGCTTGACTGTCCATATGTGGGTGGAAAGCTGTACTAAGATTTACTTGAGTACCCAAACCTTGCTGAAACTTCCTCCAAAAGTTAGCTGTAAATTTGGCCCCTCGATCCGAGATAATAGAAACTAGAGTGCCATGGAGTCTGACTATTTATTTGATATACAACTGAGCGTATTGTTCTGCAATATCGGTCGGCTTGACTGGCAAGAAATGGGCCGACTTCGTGAGTCGATCCACTATTACCCAAATTGAGTCGAACTTGCGCTGAGTGCAGGGTAAACCTACCACAAAGTCCATATTGATCATTTCCCATTTCCACATTGGTATTTCCATAAGCTACGTCAACCCACCGGGCCTCTGATGCTTGGCCTTCACTTGCTGACAATTCGGACACCTAGCCACAAAGTCCGACACACCTCTCTTCATACCATTCCACCAATAAATCTCCTTGAGATCACAATACATTTTCGTAGAACCTGGGTGAACAGAATACCTGGAATTATGAGCCTCTGCCATTACCCTCTCCCGGAGATCATCCATATCTGGAACACACAACCTCCCTTGACACCATAGGACACCGTCATCATTGACGAGTGAAAATGCTGAAGTCTTGTGATTCAAAATTGCTTCCCTCAATTGCCCCAAAGCCAGATCCCTGAATTGCTTTCCCTTGACTTACGCTACGAGCGAAGACTCCGCTCCATTACGCACCACGACATTCCCCTCATCTGAGGCCGAAAGACAGACCCCAAGACTGGCCAACTGATAAACCTCCCGAGTCAAAGGCCTCTGACCTACTTCCAAATGAGCTAAGCTACCCATGGATTTCCGACTAAGAACGTCGGCTACCACATTCGCCTTTCCTGGATGATACAAGATATTCATATCATAATCTTTGAGCAATTCTAACCACCTCCGCTTCCTTAAGTTCAACTCCTTCTACTTGAATAAATACTGAAGACTCTTGTGGTCTGTGAACACGTCCACATGGACCCCATACAGATAATGCCGCCATATCTTCAATGCAAACAGAACCGTTGCGAGCTCTAAATCATGCGTCGGATAATTCTTCTCATGATTATTGAGTTTCCTTGAAGCATACGCTATAACCTTACCGCATTGCATCAACACACACCCAAACCAACCCTCGAAGCATCGAAATAAACCACGAATCCCTCTGTACCTTGTGGCAAGGTCAACACCGGCGCCAAAGTCAATCTTGATTTCAATTCCTGAAAACTCCTCTCGCAAGCATCGGACCACTCGAACTTAATCGCTTTCTGCGTCAACTTAGTCAATAGGGAGGCGAGAGTAGAGAATCCCTCCACAAATCATCGATAATATCCAGAAAAAACCCAAGAATTTACGAATCTCTGCCGGGGTCGTTGGTCTAGGCCAATCCTTTACCGCTGTAATCTTTTAGGGTCCACCTCGAACCCCTTCCCTAGAAACAACATGGCCCAAAAAAGTGACTGATTCTAGCCAAAACTCATATTTTGAAAACTTTGCATACAACTGGTGCTGATGAAGAGTCTGCAGAACTGCCCTGAGGTGATTAGTATGATCTTCCCGATTTCGCGAATAAATAAGGATGTCATCAATGAAGACTATCACGAAGGAGTCAAGGAACGGTTTGAAAACCCGATTCATAAGATCCATAAAAGTTGTTGGGTCGTAGGTTAGCCCAAAAGACATTACCAAAAATTCAAAGTGCCCATAACGAGTCCTGAAGGCGGTCTTAGGAATATCCTGCTCCCTGATTTTTAGCTGGTGATACCCGAACCGTAAATCAATCTTGGAGAAAAACCTAGCACCTTGCAATTGGTTGAATAAATCATCTATCCGAGGAAATGGGTATTTATTCTTGATGGTGACTTTGTTGAGCTGCCGATAATCAATACACATCCGAAGCGACCCATCCTTCTTCCTGACAACGAGAATCGGTGCGCCCCAAGGCGACACACTTGGCCGAATGAAACCTTTTTCTAATAGATCATTCAATTGTTCTTTTAACTCCCTCAATTCTGCCTGCTCCATCCTGTAAGGTGAAATATATATTGGCTGCGTATCTGGCAATACATCAATCCCGAAGTCAATCTCTCTATCTTGTGGAATCCCAGGAAGCTCATCCGGAAATACTTCAAGAAATTCATTCACAACCGGCACGGACTCGGGAGCAGGCACCTCTGAAGTGGTGTCTGCAACCCGAACCAAATGATAGATGCACCCCTTTCTGATCATCATGGAGGCCTTAAGATAGGAAATAAACCTTCCCCTCGGCATAACATCATTCCCTTTCCATTCAATAACTGGTTCATAAGAAAGCCTCATAATTCTGGTTCGGCAGTCGAGTTTAGCAAAGCATGAGTAGAGCCAATCCACCCCCATAATTACATCAAAATCTATCATTCCTAGATCAATAAGATCGGCTGTGGTATCTCGACCACACACCGTGACAACACAATTCCTATAGACTCGCGCGACCGTAATAGAATCACCAACCGGAGTCGACACTGAGAACGGCTCATGAAGTTGTTCGGGCTCTATCCCAAAACTCGAAGAAATAAATGGAGTAACATATGACAATGAAGATCCGGGATCAATAAGAGCATAAACATCATGTGTTTGAATAGTCAGAATACCTGTGACAACATTTTGAGAAGCCTTAGCACTCTGGGTCCCCCTTGTCTCGTGCTCTACCCCTAGCTGCACCGCGCCCTGCTGGTGCTGGAGGGCGTGCTGAAGACGTAGCGGCTGATGAGCTGGATGGCTGAGCAGTACCCTACCTGTGCCCTGACTGGGCGCACGACAGTCTCTCTAGACATGGCCCCTCACTCCGCATCTATAGCATACCGGGATATCCAAGTAATAATTCTCAAAATGAAACCACCCACACTTAGGGCATGAGGCCCTCCGCTGCTACTGGAACCTCGCGCCTGAACGACCCGACTGATGGAACCTCGTGCTGTCTGAACCTTGTCCAAAGCCACCTCCCTGCTAATAAATGTGCTCCGATGGAGGTGCACTGGCTGAGGACTGAGATGGTCCTGGTGACCCTCTCCCAAGGGATAATCTCGCACCTCCAACTGAACTCTCAAGGTTTCCCGCTGACCGGGCCCTACTACAACTCTCTCTCTCCATTCGTATCTTAAATTACCGAGCCTCCGTAGCCTGGGCGAATCCCACAATCTTCCCATAGTTCATATCTGAGTGCAAAGCAGCTGTAGCAGCCTCATTGATAACCAAGGGACCAAGGCCCTGAAAAAATTGACAAACTTTTGCCTCCATTGTCGGCATCATGTGGATAGCATACTTGGACAAGCGCACAAACTCCATATGATACTCCCACAAACTCATGTTGCCCTGCTTAAGGACCTCAAACTCCGCAGCACGGGCTGCCATAATCTTGGCAGGCAAGAAATGATCCACGGAAGCATCTACAAACTTGACCCACCTCGCCGGAGGGCTCCCCTCTCCACGGGAACTCTCCCACATCTCGAACCATGAATATGCCGCTCCTTTTAGACGATAGGAAGCTAACTCAACTCCCTCTATCTTTGTAGCCTTCATAACCCCGAGAGTCTTGTACATTTCATCTATAAAGTCCTGAGGATTGACCTCTGGATCGGTGCCTGTGAACTCTGGAGGGGCTAACCACAGAAACTGGTTGATTCTGGAACCCGAATAATCCCCTTGCTCGCTAGAGGCAGCAGGGGCAGCATGTGATCTTTGGGCCTAGGAAGCCACTAGCTGACTCAACATCTGAATAGCTCCCCTGAGGTCCCCATCTGAAATACCGGGAGCTGAAACTGGGACTGAGGAAGGATCAGGAACGTCAACGGGAGGGACTGTGGCACCCTCCGCTGGAGCAGGAATTGGAACAGTTAGGCCTGGAATGGAATGGTCAGGCAGATTCAGGGTCGGGGAATCATTCTCACCCGCACCGTCAAATAAGGAATTTATGGCCACATCTGGGGTGGCATTGGCCTCTAGGCCGAGTCGAGCTCTCTTCATGGGTGCCATTTACTGAAAATTAGGACAATGGACGGGTTAGATAAGGATATTCTCGCCTTCCACTTCATCGCACGATACAGAGTAACAATGAAAGGGTATTTTCCTAAATGTCCATACAGGCCCCTAATTATAGATGTGGTCGACAACACACTGATAAGAAGGGCTCTACTAGACACGACTCCGAGACATCCTAGGACACTTGTAAAACCTTAAGCTCTGATACCAAATTTGTCACGCCCCAAAACCGAGGGACGAGACCGGTGCCTAACCGATGAACCCAATAGGTAAGTCATTCCTACTCAGTTTAGACTAATTTTCATGATTATGCTCTTTAATCTACCCTTTAAATTTGAAATCATGGTGGAAAATTGGAGAAAATTGGATAAAGTTCCTAGGCCAAATTCTTGAGTTTTGATCGGGATTTTGATACCCGATTTGAGTAATTCTTATATGGTTAGACTCGTGAGTGAATGGGTGTTCGGAATTTATAATTTTTACCCGATTCCGAGACGTGGGCCCGGGGGACGTTTTGGGCAATTTTCTTAAATTCGCGTATTAGTTTCAAAGTAATTAGCTATTTTGATTCATTAAAATGATATTTACATTATGCAATCGAATTGAATAGATTTGGGCAATCCAAAGTCGGATAATCGTCGCAAGAACGTGGTTTTGAGTTGAGTAGAGTAGTCGAGGTAAGTGGCTTGCCTAACTCTGTGTTGGGGACTTCCCCTTAGGTTGTTTTGATACTGTTTTTGTTATACGGGCGTCGTGTACGTGAGGTGAAGAGTGCGTGCACGGGCTATTATTGCTAAATTCCATTTTGTCCTATCCATGCCATAAATCATTTTATTTCTATGGCACTGTTGTACTTGCTACTTGTGTAGTTTAAATTAGGAAGAAGCATGCCTACCTGTTTTTACCTAAATTCCCTATTTGATACAATGTGTACCATATTAGTTAGTATTTATCTTGTCTTGTCTGCGACTCTATTGCTGGACTGTTCAAATACACCGTCTCTGGCATTCTGTCACGCCCAAAAACCGAGAGACGAGACCGGCGCCTAACCGAATGAACCCAGTCAAGTGGACCTGGATTGCCTTTCCTACCCAACGCATTACCCCGTGTTCATAATATACATTGTTCCATATGAATTAGCCAGTTTAGATTCAAAGCACAATTTACAACATAACTTAGTTTTCCTCTTTTAACTTTCAACAATTGATGATCCAAAACATACAAGTTACATACAACATTTCCGATGCGATCCACAATTACGAGTGAGTACATATACCGCCCAAAATGTACATATATACAACCCACACAGTATCTACGGAGCCTCTAAGAGTACTAGGAGTTTTACATAAACTTGTCGGCAACAAGGCCCCGGCTATACCTTTTACAACATAAGCAAAAGAGAATGATATAGTCCACACATGGCCCCGAGAGGAAATGGGGCTCACCAGAACTGCTGAAAAGATGAAGAGGAGGCACCACTAACGGCGGGCTGAGCTACCTACTATGGAACCACCTACAACCATATAAAAGATGTAGCGCCCCCAGAAAAAGGGACGTCAGTACCATTGAATAGTATTAGTATGTATGAACAAACATTACTCTAAGTAAAATGAAACAATACACAGATAGGAGATAGTTAAAGGAACCAACAAATAGTGCACAGAGATACAGAAACAAACACAATTGAGAGTTTCACAGATTCTTATTTCAACACAATGATATTCCACCCTTATTACTTCTCAACAATCCACCCTTATTACTTCATGTTGCGGCGTGCAACCCGATCCCACCGGACAATCACATTTCAGCCTTATTATATTTTGTTGCAGCGCGCAACCCGATTCCACCTTACAATCACATTACACCCTTATTACTTCTCATATATCACCCTTATTCCTTCTGTTGCGGCGCGCAACCCGATCCCACTGTACCATCACATTTCATAGCAACAATAACAACCCACAATTAAATCACAAGGCTTCATATCATCAAGAGTACAATTTCATAACAGCCAAACAATCATGTGTTCACAATAGTCTTTATCAACCGTTAATTAAATCACAAAAAATTTCATCAACAAGCATATAAATTCATTACAACCAATAATCCTTATGAAATCAAGCCACAATAATCCTTGCCAAACAATGAGTCATATACGATATTGCCATAGTTATTCGGTTCAATTAAATCAATTCACAACTCCTTTTCATCACTTTCTACTCAGCCCTTAGAACTTAAATACATTCACACATTTGGGTCTGTTACCATTCTTTCATACCAACATATTCAAACATTTAACGAACCTTGCACATGATAGAGTAATCACAAAGAAATCACCTTTCACAATTTCAATTAGCATCGTAATCGACTAAGAAAATCAGAGAATGAAATATTACGCCTCAACACATTCGGACAATCAATTTCATATATACTCAATAAGAAACTCATACTGAATGCTCGGACACCAACAAAGTGACTCTACGAAGATTAAAGTTAGCCATATGTAACGACCCAGCCGGTTGTTTTGTGTGTTGGGACTCCGTTCCCGTGAATGACTCTTTCCATAGCGACTACTCGTGCCTTATGACTTGTGTGGGCAGGTAGTTCGAGATTCAGAAGTGATTTGGCCAGTTCAGGAACACTTGGTTCCTGAAGGCTAGCCTATTNACAGCTCAAATGATGATTTCGGACTTGGGAGTGTGTTCTCCTCAGGTGTCTGATGACCCGGGAGTATTTCGGCACCTGAATTGGAATTCAGGATTTCATGTGATTTGGAATTCAGCCTGGAATTGGACCTCATGATATCATGGTCCAAATGGAATTCCGGAACTGGAAATAGTTCCGTATAGTTATTTATGACTTGTTCGCAAAATTTGGGGTCATTTCGAGTAGTGTAGACCCGTTCGGCGTATCGATGAGCCGTTTGATTTTTCTTGAAATCCTAAGTTTGATCTAAGGGGTTTTGGAGAGTGATTCTTGGTTTGAATGATGTTTTTAGTGTTCTGGGAGCTCGAGCAAGTCCGTCATGTGACTTGGGACTTGTTGGTATAAATTGTCGAGGGCTCGGGTGGGCCCAGGGGTCTCCTGGACCCCGATCGGGGTCAAAAACCAACAAAACTCATAGCTGGTGGGAATTTACTGATGTGATCGCACCTGCGGTCCATGAGCTACAGGAGCGAGGTTCGCACCAGCGGAATTCCCTTCGCAGGTGCGGCTCCTTCCGCAGGAGCGGC
>MDKH01177135.1:0-10000 GCA_005239495.1 Nicotiana undulata
CACAGGTGACTTCAGGGGTGCTCCGGCTAGGGGTAGAGGTCAGTTCGGAGGCGGCCAGTTCAGCAGGCCTTCATATTCAGCACCTCCGCTACCTCCCAGGGGTATTTCAGTGAGGCCTCAGTTCGGCGCTATGACAAAGCGTTCCTATCGTCCCCCAGCCACCCAGGGTGCACCCAGCAGTTATTCCAGTCATCAGAGATCCTCTAGTTCCTATTTCAGGGCCTTACTCAAACGATATTATTGCTAAGGTATGACCTTCTCCTTTTTCCATTTATATTTAAGACTAACTCTTTGCAGGTGTTCGATCGAAGACGACGAGACACCCTTCAACTCGAAGACCTTAGGTTTTAAAGCATGCGTTGCACTCTAAGGCCTTCAAACACTTTGAAAAACCGGTTAGATAAGTCTACCCTCGGCAAAGCATGGGCTTCGATAAAATCGGCCCCAAAAATTTTTTAGGCTTCGATAACCTCAGCCTTCGAGATGTTAAATCACCTCAACGCAAACGAGCTAATAAAATCGAGGTTCCGACCATTGAACCCTCGAAAAACCAAAGGGGTATAAAAAATATATGCTAAGGCATGAAATTTTTTTAAGTCTTTTGCCAAAAAGGGAAAAATTATAATCGTTTTTTAAGAGCCTAAGGGCCGATATAAAAGAGCCTAAAGGGTCGTCGCATTAAGGGTTTGAACCCTCATCCAAACCTAAGGGTTCGATCGCCCTGAGCCCAAACAAACATTATTAAATATGGTCTAAAACTTGTCACTATTCATCGCTAAAGGTATATGCCTCGAAGGCTCGAGCCTCATTCGAACCTAGTCGCGATAAAGAAACCATTCAAGAAGGAACCTCGAATACATAGCTCGAAGAATGAAATTATTACGAAAAATATAAGGCAAGGAAGATTAAGAAAGCAGTCAAGAAAACTATATTCTTTTATATACATTCAAACGATGGTATGTACAGAGAGTTCAACAAAAAGGAAATGCAAAGAAAAAAGAAGAAAAGTTTTATCTACGCCGAGGGGGCATCCGCCCCGGGTCCAGCTTCTTCTCCTAGAATCTCCTCTCCCTCGGGGGCAGCCTCTTCATCGGGAGTAGTCTATTCTTCGACCCCCTCTTCATCTCCGGATCCACCTTGGCCACCTTCGACTTCTTCATCATCATCATCGGAGGTGAGAACAAACTTGGCATCGGCTTCATCTGCCTTAGCTTGGGATATTTCCTTATAAATATCGAAGCCTCTGGCATGGATCTCCTCGAGAGTCTCTCTCCGAGATCGGCACCTGGCATAGTCATTGCTCCATTTTTCCGAGCAACAACTTCTCTCAACTCCATTTGAGCAACTGCGGTAACCTTCAAGTATACGGCGACCATTTTATCAACCGTAACCTGAATCTTATTAGCCTCGGCCCTGGCTTCAGCAACTTCGGCTTCGGCCTTTGCAAGACTAGCCTCGAGTTCAACAATTTTTTCGGCTTGGGCTGAGCTGCTCTCTTGGGCATTCCGAAGCTGAGTCTCGGCAGCGGATAATTTCGTCAATGTAGCTTCCTTCGTCACAGCCAGGATGTCCATATTTTCTTTCCATCTGTTGCACTTGGCGTTAACCATGCCAACCTCACCTCAAAGCTGCTCCAGCATCTCCACGCCTTCTGCTGCAGCTAAGACATCGAAGTGTTAGCCTCCGAAGTCGGGAGGTGAAGTCCTACTTTTTCAAAACAATAGTTACTTGCTTCTCCAATTTTTCTTCGTATTCACGAGCCTTGTCCAACTCCGACCGAAGGTTTTTCAGTTCCTCCTCTTTTGATCACAAAGGAGCCTTAGGGCTTTCTCTTCGCCCCAAGGACATTTTCAGCTCGGCCTCGCATTGGCTCAGCTCAGCCTAGAACTTGATAAAAGCCTACAAAGAAAAAGGAATGATTAGTCAAGCGAGGAAGGAAATTGGAACGTTAAGGAAATTGAATTATTAAAAAAACTAAAACTTACACTGGAGAAGAGACGTTGGGCCTCTTCGAAGGTCGAGGCCGCATCAGCAAGATCAGCATCATCGACCAAAGTGAAGTAACCCTGAAAAGGATCATCCTCACTGGGGGCTCCACCTAACTCGGGTGTCTTTAGGGTCCGAGCGTCCCTAATAGCGTCCTCGGAATAGGCCGGGAACGTTGGTGAGCGGTCTAGTGTCATGTCCTCGAAGAGATCCCCCGAGGCGCTCTGCTCGATCACAGGAGCTTCGGAACTTGCCCTTTTGGAGTGCTATCAGAAGGTTGAGAGACAACCACGACGTTAGGCGACGCGGGGTCTTCATCCTTATTTTCCTTCAAAGTCCCCTCACCACGACTAAGGACTTTGGTTTCGATGGGTTTGGCAGTCTTGGTGGATTTTTTGGTTCGGGTCACCAAATTTGAATCCTCGCCCTCGTCGTCTTCATCATCGATGAGATGGTGGATTGAATCTATGTCCATACTGATGACGAAATTGTTCCTGCGCTTCCGAGCAGGGCCCGCTTTGTTTTGAGTATCTTCAGCCTTCGAAGATATTTTCCTCTTATAATATTTATTCGGTTTCAAAATCGAAGACTCGATCTTCTCCCCAGGAGGGGCCGGCCTCAATTCGGAGAAGTCCCTAATGCCTGCATATATGAAAGCTAAGTGTTAGAAAATAAACATTCATGATAAGAGAAAGAGTATCGGGGATCTTACCATGGTGTTTTCCTTCCCACCTGCCCTTCGACAAGTCACGCCACTTCCGTTTGTCATATAACGAGGTGGCAGCTAGCTTACGAACCTAGTCCTAGAGATCGAGGATTGCATGAGGCATCCAAGGTACTGGTGCAAGTAAAGTAAATAATATTACGCAAAATACATGCTAAATTAAGGAAAAATTATTAAGGAAAGAAGCTCCACTCACGGTCTAAATTCCACTTTTCGGGGAACGACATTTTCCCCTCGGGGATGACATCGGTAGTCCTCACTAAGAAGAACCTGATCATCCAACCCCGATCTCTATCTTCGTCGTTTCTGGAAAAGAAGGATTTGGTTTATCGGCGCTGAAGTTTAATCAACCCTCGGAAGAGTTGTGGCCGGTATAAACGGATGAGATGGCTGAGGGTAAGCTCGAGCCCCTCGGCCTTGCTGATAAAGAATTGAAGCATCTTCACTATCCGCCAGAAAGACGGGTGAATCTGGCCGAGGGTAACTTGGTATCTTTTAAAGAACTCGATCACGATTGAATCGAGGGGGCCCAACGTGAAGGGGTAAGTGTACACACTTAATAACCCCTCCATGTGGGTAGTAATGTTTTCTTCTCGGGGTAGGGATTTGTGTCACGACCTCTTCCCCCCAGCCACAGTCTTCTCTCATGGCATTGGTGTGATCTTCCATTATCGAACATATGTATCTCGAAGCATGATCACATCGACCAGGAACGTCGGGTGGGTTCTCGACCATGAAGTCTTTTTGTAGGGAACAGCCACCCGGGAAGATCTTGTGGGGGGTCGACGATTTGCCCCCGGCCGGACGAGAGGAAGAAGAGGAAGTTCCCTCTTTTTAAGGAACAGATTTGGAAGTTTTGACCATCAATTCTTGTTGAAAAAGGTAGAAGGAAATAAGTCTTGACGGCTTTTAGCGTTGTTGAGATGGAGGAACTGGTGGCGGAAGAAGAGAAGGTAGGGAGAAAGAAGAGTTGCAAGTAGAGGCGAAAGTCCTTAATGAGGCAAATAACCGAGTATATAGAGAGAATCGACGTTCGTTCAGTGGCGCTAGTGACTGACCAGCACTGACATGTATTTAATGTTTTGGGGAAGCGAACCAATGGGACATTTCGGTCGCTTCAACACTTACGTCATGAGGATGATGTCACCATCGGGGACTTCAAAAATTCGAGATTCAAATCGTTTCTTGTCATTTTATTCCAAGAAATGAGCGGACTATTTGTATACGGTCGAAATCGGATTGCCCGATTTCATAAGCTCGAGAGGTCACCCCGAGGCCATGATCAAATGGATCGAGACATCGAGTTCGAGGCTAATGAAGAAGTGCATACCTCGAGAATCAAAGCGTACAACATCTGGGTTCGAGTACAAGCTACCTCGAAATAATGACATTTTGGGCTAGTACCAGAAAGGACTGGAATTCCACAATGGCACAAGGATCAAGGCGTAAATCCCGGAACGGATTCGTACAAATTCGTACAAACCCGTTTGACAACTGTACCAATTAGATTCCTTTCTTCAAATAGAAATGTACCATATCTAGGACCTCCTCCCTCCCCTATTATATAAAGGGGAGGCTGCTCATTTGTAAACATCATTAATCATTGGCAAAGAATATACACCTTTAATTTTGCGCTCATCTCTCATAATTGTCCTTTAGTTTTATTATATACTCTTTGTTTTATTCTACTGTTCATCGAGGTCATCTTGGCTCGAGGTCAAGATTTGCTCATACACTGATTTGATTTAGCTTGCCTACTCAACTCACGTATTTATTTTCTTGTTAAACAGTTAGTATTGGACTAAATCGCATATCTTTAAGACCACATTATGAATTTAAACTGTTACTCGAATTTTAGGGTAAACATTAAGCATTAATTTTTTCTCTTTGTTCTGTAAATTATCCCCAAATACCCTCCCCTAATATTTTCCAAATAAAAAGCTCTATCCCTATGTCTCCAAAACTTCAGCCTCGAGCACCAGGTCATTTTAAAAACTTTAGGTCCAAGCAAACATTAAGAAATTATATTTTAGATCATATCAAACAGTGTCTAAATAGGTATTGTTTATATATATTAGTTTGACAGCCTTATAAGAAAATGGAAAAATATATAAAACCAAATCTTTTACTATATTTTATTATTTTAGTGAAAAATAAAAACATTTGCTCTAATGGAAAAAGAAGAATGGAAACAAAAGAAACC
The DNA here is from genome assembly GCA_005239495.1 of Nicotiana undulata. NCBI lineage: Eukaryota > Viridiplantae > Streptophyta > Magnoliopsida > Solanales > Solanaceae > Nicotiana > Nicotiana undulata. Next base: position 4,914 of record MDKH01177135.1, read on the forward strand.
ATATAAAGCCAATAAACAGGCCAGTTCATAAATTAGTCTATTTGCTGACAATTCCTTAAAAAACTAGATAATGAACGTAACGTAACTATTCTACGTTCGCACTTTAGCTGATATTTGAAAGTTTGACTCTAGGAGAATGCAAGGAATAACATAGGTAATGTGTTAACAAAATATGCTAAATTAAGCTAATAAAAGTGTTTAAGATAAACTTTATTATTACTATAAAATTTGAACAACGCTAGCTAAGTTTTGAGAAGTAAAATCCCTTGGATCCGGCCAGTAGTTGCCAGCATGTGCAGTTCTTTAATGAATCATGACAAACTTAGTAGTGAAATAAGTGGTTGGTGAATAGCATAATCATACTCGTGAAATTGCTGGAGATGTTTTTATCATCATGCTGATTACCTATCAAACCCAATTTCTATCTCTCCTTTTTTTTTTTTTTTTGACTATATAGCAATCTCACCACCATATTCATCTGTTAAACTTGTTGATGTGGGAAAATATAGAAGATAACAATTAACTATGCATTTGATTAGAATCGTTTGTACTCTTGTCATAAATGTGTTCATTTCGTGCCTGAGCATTTAAAGGACAGAGAGATTACTCATATCTTCTCGTTACCTAACGAATCATTATTTTTTGTTACGCATACATGAATAAACTCAACCTTGTACTTAAATAAGATAAGTATAAATGAAATATACAAAAGCCCAAGTAGAAAAAGAAAAATGCATCTCAGAACTCATAGATTAGTCTTCCACTGCATTGCAAATTCGAAATATATTTGTAAGGACACAAGTTAATCATGAAATTACATATATCTATACAGCGAATAAATATATCGATGATCTTTCATATGAAAGGTAAAACTAAGTTATAAGTAAGGCGAAGTACAAATTTGACTAATTAATCCTGTCAAATCCGCGTACGTAGCCTCTCTCTTTCATATATACCAACACAAATTTATGCATTTGACTTCTTCCCCGTGGATCTGTAGTGTTGTCATGACTTGGTGACATCTCAGCTTATATGATTTATATTGAAGGACAATATATTTGAAGTGCATATGAGTTTGAGATATTAGGCGCTTGTCAATTCAACTGTGTTAGACAAGCAATTAAAAAGAAAAAAAGAAATCTCTTAATATTCTTCGTCGGAAAACGAAATATTCCATGGCATGAGAAAGTAAACAATTGGATTTAGTAGCAAGTTTTTTTAACGGGGAAAGTAGGGTGAGCTAAAAAGGATATACTGAAAAAGTTTCATTGAAATGACTAAGGCCCTGTAATCACGGAAAATTGCATTGGCAATCAATAATGGGATGGAATTGCAAAGTGAAATTCCGTGTGTTCTCTGCTTTTTGTTTCTGCTTTTATTGTTGCATATAATGCTTTCTCTCTATATATCCACTTTTTCTCTTTAGTCAAAATCAATCTTTGCTACTGCCGACTGCCTTCTCAAACCCGGAAAATAGCTTTATGAGCATGGCACGATCAAAAAGATATCTCCCTTCACTTTTACTTGTCCATTATGACTTTGCACTCCTTAAAAAATACAATAAGTAATAAATAAAGTGCATAATTTACCATGATACTCATATTAATTATTGTATAATCTTAATGGTTTTGAAAAATAATTTGAAATGAGTAATTAATGCAACGGGTAAAATAAGAAAAATAAATTATTTTTCTCTTTATATGCGAAAGTAGACAAGTAAAAGTGAAAATCTATTTTTAAAATAGTGGACAAATAAAAATAAACGGAGGGAGAATATCTCATTTATTTCTCTCTACCAACCTCCTTTAAAGAATCCCTTCACTTATATGAACAAACAACAAAAAGGAGAAAAGAAACAAAGAGACCTTCAAGGAAACTCTACATTTAACCACAACCCTATTCCCCTATTTTATTTTGGGGGATGGGGTGGAGCTATAATAGTAGGTAAGGGTTTAGAGAATTATATAGGCTTTGCTTAAAATTTGTGTTTATATTCAAAATAAATAACTAATTGTGAATTCAATAAATAAAACTAGCTATGTGTTCGGTGATCATAAAAAAGACGATATCATACCAAAAAGAATGTATATATATACTTGATAGTTTGCCTAACCTTAATAAATGAGCAGAAACGAATCTAAAATTTTAATTCAACAGGCGAGGAGTGTTATTATCCCTTCATTACAATAGGTCTGCATTTGAATCAGAGGAGGATTCAGGATTTAATAATTGCGAGTATTACAGTGTTTAATGTCTAATAACCAGTAATCAAGGCGATTGAATATGGGTATACATGCATTTTGTCGGTTCGCTTTATATATATTATATTAAAAGGAGAGTAGTGAAGTATGTGGTTAAGCCAAGTGACAAGCTAAAAAGAAGCCACTTGGCAATTTTAAGACAACATTAAAAATTAAAAATTTGAATTATAAATGGAAACATAATTAATGAAAGTAGTTTAATAAATCTTATACTCAATCTAAATAAATCTTAGACAAATCTAATCTATATATCTACATTTAAATTTATATTTATATGTATTTTTGTAGCTATATTTATATTTATATCTATATTGATCTACCCATAGATTTTTTTCTATATTATCTAGAAATATGGAGGTAAAAAATTAACTAAAAATTATAATAGAAAAATAAAAAATATATAAAAAGACATAGATTAAGATAACAATTCAGAGGCGGATCTAGGATTTAAGTTTTATGGGTTCAACCTGTAAAAATTTTAGCATTGAACTCATTGTATTTTTAAAGTTATGGGTTCATATTGTTATATATTGCAATGTTATTGAATTTTTACACACAACTTTATGCTCCTCACCAAAAGTACTGGGTTCAGTTGAACCCGGTACCAATGCCTTGCATCCGCCTCTGATAACATGTGACTATTTATACTTTGGAGTAAGTTAAAATAAAATCAGAATTTACTTAAGATATTAAAGATTTATTAAGTTTAAAAATTAAATAAATTCAAGCGGCAAAATAAGATCTAACATAAAGTATATAAATTATTTATAATGCAAGAAAAAACTTAAATAATTAGGAAAAAATATTTTAATAACAAGAATAATAATTTCATATTAATATTGATAAATGGGGCAAACGAATATTTTATACGTAAATATTACTACAACATTCAGATATAATGGGTTCAATCAAATAAAATATTTTTTTTGTGATTAATATTTTAATTGAGTGCAGTTAGTTTAAGTTTGAAAGCATAAAATAATTTTTTAAAAATGCAGTCAAATTTAGAAAATAGAATAATTAAACTTAACTTAATTTGATAAAGTTTTTAAAAATTTTATCTATATTATATTAGAATGAGTGTGGTAGAAATAGATATTAGATTCAAACAAGCTAATAAAAATCCACATGACAATGTAATAATATTAGATATTGAATAATATAATATCAACAAAAAAAATAGAGATTTTTTTTATCATAGAAAAAATGATAAAACTTATTTAAATTTGATATGAGAAAGTTTTTTATATTATGATATGAAATTTCATAATATGAATAGGTTCATGTAACTTAAGTCTAATAGATAAAATCAAATACTAAAAATATTGAATAATAGAAATAAATTAGAGATAATGTGAGGATATTTATAAATCATAAGTTTAGAAAATAAAATAAATTAAATATACAAACTTAAAATTAGAAAGGGAAAGGCTTATTGAATTTGAAATTAGAAAGTTGTTGAAATTAAATATAAAATACTTAAAAAATTAGCAAAATTATGTTAAATTATTAAAAATTTACTATTAAAAATGAAAGGGAAAGGATAATTGAATTTGAAATTAGAAAGTTGTTAAAACTATGATTAGAATGTTCAAACTATGGATACTATCACGAAACTGAAGTCTTATTTATGAAAAAATAACTAAAATACAAAATAAATTTCTAATACATGTAATTATACTAATAAAAATTAAAAATTAAATTTGTATTAAAGCTAAAAAATAATTACATAAGAAATAAGCTGACAGTGAAAATATTACTACAATATTTAGATATAATGTGTTCAAACAACTAAGAAAATATTTTTCTATGATTAATATCTGAATTGAGTGCAGTTAGTATAAGTTTGAAAGCATATCATAATTTTTTTTTAAAACTGCCTTCCAATTTAGAAAATGATAATAATTATTTGAATTTGAGATGAGATCTTTTTTATTTCATAATTTTTTATTTTGAAAAATATTACGAAAAGAAATAAAATGACAGTAAACAATTACTACATACATATAATATGTTCAAACAATTAATAAATTATTTTTCTTATATTAAAATAAAATTTTAAGAATATAAAATAACTTTCTAATATATTTAATTTTATTAATAACAATTAAAAATTAAATTTATATCTTAAATACATTAAAAAAAATATTTAACCGCATCTAAATAAAAAATAATTATAATATAACTCAATACATTTGGAACATAATCATCAAATAACTCATGTATTAATATTTTAGCCTACATTAATTTTATAATTTAGAATAAAATATGATATTATAAGTAAAAAATATATATATAAACTAATTAAAATCTAGTAGGGAAGAAAATGTATAAAGATAGAGAAAGTGTGAGGATACTTATACATTAAATTAATTTAAAAATAAATGAATTAAAAAATTAAATTATATTTAATAAGATTACAATAAATTTAATTGATTAAAAAATTAGGAATGAGAGGATACAAGCATAAAAATATACTACCAAATTTCAAGAATAAAATATTTTAATTTATTAAAGACTATTAAAAGAATAATAAGCATGACATTAATTTAATTATTAAGCTAATAAAATATTATATGATCGTACAATAATATTAAATAATAAATAATACAATAACTATAAGGGAAAAGGGCAAAAATGACAATCCAGTGTACTAAGTTTTCGTTATGTGTGGGGTCCGTGGAAGGACCGGACTCTATTGTATGCAGTCTTAGCATGCATTTTTGCAAGAGTCTGTTTTCATGGCTCGAACTCGTGACTTCCTAGTCAAATAACAGCAATTTTAATGGTTATGCCAAGACTCCGCTTTACTGATGAAGTAACGTT